>CAUYUJ010019588.1:89333-100407 GCA_963575745.1 Prorocentrum cordatum | reverse complement strand
CTCCTCCTCCTCCTCCTCCTCCTCCTCCCCCTCCTCCCCCTCCTCCCCTCCTCTCTCTTCCCCCATCGGAGGGTGGAGCTCTGGGGAGGCGGGGGGGAGAGCGGAGGAGGGAGCGCGTCGCTCAAACGTGCCTCTGGCCGGGGGACGGCATCCTGTTCCACCCATTGTGCGAGCGCCGGATGGCCGTAGGCCAGCCGGAATCCGCATTCGGCGGCGGAGGGTTCTGGCCATCCCCCATCCGTCATGCTTCTCTCTTTCCGCCTCCCGGCTGGAAGCATCCAGGACAAATGGCAGTGCGACACATTTGGGTGCACAGGTAGAACGTTGGACGCAGCTAGCAGACTCGAATGACCTCATTCGTAGCTCTGGTGACTTCGCGGACTACCTAACCAAACAGAGTCGGGAAAGCCTTGGAATACAAGTGAAAGAAGATAAGCCGCAGTGTTGCTGGCGATGTCGCCGATGTCCAGGAGCAGCTGCGAAATCTTAAGAAATGTAGGGTGCGTTCGTCTGCGATCTATGAGCAACATTCACCGTTTCATGAGCAAAAACGACAGACATGTGTGTCGGCACCGCTTTCGGTGTACGTCATTGGCGCCAATATCCAAATTCTGGAAACGGCTGCACGCAAGGTGCTCCCTGAACAGGTTTTGGCTCTGGGGTGCTCGCTTTGATGTTTGAGGAACCGTGCGAGGCCCGCGCTGCCGTGCACCAATCAGCACGCTCGTGCTTTGACGAGGTGCCACCGCCCTGCCTCGAGTCTCCGTTCCACGGTGTCGCCAGCAGCGTCCTTCCGATAGCTTCAGGAGAGCACGGCAGTGTGCAACGGGTCCTCTAAGCGTAGTTTCGTCTCTGCGATGTGCCCGGGTGGGGGGGGGCTTTCCAAGACTCATGTCGACTTCACGTAAGAGTGACCCTTCGCAGGAGTGACCTTTGGTGCGGGCTCATCGGGCTCCCCCGGATCGCCGAGCGCGATGCGATATAAGCAGCCCGCGCTCTTGGGTTTGGCTCCTTCGCGCCCCCAAAAAGCTGCGCACCACAGGTCACTCTTACCCAGGGTCACTCTTACGTCTAGCCGACCATGCTCACGTATCCTCCCGTTCGTGAGGAGAGAAACGGGGGAACTCCAAGATATCTCGGATCGTTCACGCCGCTTCTCACCGCTGATCCTCCAGCAGTTTGAGACCGCGGGGCCACGTTCGAGGAAACCAGTCCGAAACAAAGCAAATTGCAAGGGCCTCTCATGCGAAACGGGTCCCCCAAAAAACCGCGAGGAAGGAAGAATATCACAAGAAAGTGTTGGGCGGAACGGGCCCTCCACGGCGCCAACCCGGGGGGCAGGCGAGCTGCGAGACCAGGCCAAGTGCAAGGACCTATCAAGCGAACCGGGCCCCAAGCCACGCAAATTGCAAAGACTTCTCGGGCGAACCACGCCAGACCAGAGGGCGTTCTGCGAGGACCTCTCGCGAGAAACAGGACCCCGGACCACGCCGAACCAAGCAACTTGCCAGGACCTCTCAAAGGAAACCGGCCACAGACCGCGCCAGACCAGGGGCCAAGCTAAACAACCTGCAAGGGATTATGAAGCTAAACGGGCCTTAAACGAGGCAAATTGTGAAGACCTCTCAGGCGAAACCAGTCCCAAACCGAGCCTAACCAAATAGATTGCAATGACCTTTCAAGCGAAACAGGTACCAAATTTAGCCAAGGCGAGCAAGTTGGGCGGATCACTCAATCGGAATCGGGGCCCCTGGTTTGGCATGGGTTGTGATTGATTTTGTGTGAGAGGTCATCGCGAATTGACTTGGTTTCGCTCCAGTTTCGCTTGAGAGATCACCGAAGTTTCTTCGCGTTGGCCGTTTGATTGGCCGAGCTGAGGACAAATTTCGCTTGAGAAGTCCTCGCAGTTTGCTTGATTTGATTTGGTATTTGGTATGGGGCCACATTCGCATCAGATGTCCTGACAATGTGTGCCTGGTTTGTCCTCAGGTTTGGCTTGGTTTGGCGCCAGTGGCGCTTAAGAGGTCCTCACAATTCGCCTGGCTATGGTCGCTTCCGCCAACCATGTTCTTGTAAGTTGCCAGATTTGGCCCAGTTTCGCTTGAGAGGTCGTCGCGGTTTGCATGGCTTGACTTGGTTTGGGGCCAGCTTCGCAGGAGAGCTCGTTGTGAATTGCCTGGTTTGCCAGCTGGTTTAGCATGATTTGGGCCAGACCAGGCAAATTGCGAGGACCTCCCATGCGAAAGTAGAAGCCTCAAACCATTTCAGATTGCGCAAAGTGCGAGGACCTCTCGCGGGCCAAAAACAAGGGCTGATCAAGAGGGAAAAAGAAACACACGCAGACACAATGAATCGTCGATCCCCCGGAAAATCTGTGAAAACATGAGGGGTGGGGGGTAAGACGAAAATCCATAAGATATTTTAAAGATATGGGGGATCAAGGGATGTGTGTCTATTTGTTTTTTGTGTCCTTGGGCCCTTCAGCTGAGTCGCTTGAATTGCGAAGCCCCCCCCATGCGAAACCGCCCGAGGCAGGCTGCATCCACTCCCCACAGAGCTCTCACTAAAGAAGTGGATGAACCAGGGAGGAGCTTCCGCAGGCGCAAACCCTCTGAGAATTTGACCCACCAGTGGGGTCAGGGCTGGCGTTCGGACCCACGCGCTCATCGGTGTGGGGCGGGCCCAGAGCAACAGCAACAATGTGTTATTCGGTTGTTGTTGGGGCCTTGGTGTGGTGCTAGGCGACATTCCTGAGACTGCAGTGGAACACTGGAAGTTCTCGCCAACTTCCACGGCGCAGATGCGGACTTCGAACTCCATTAGCTGACCTTGACAAGCAGTCAAATTGACAACCTCGAGCAAAAGCATGTGACTTGATCATGGCCCCAAGTCAGCCTTGGAACAAGTTTGCACAGGGCTGGTTGTAGACTGCTCATACAGATGCAGATTTGGATATGGTGATGCGACCGACGCGACGCGATTTTCCCCATATCCAAAGGATGGGGTTCTTGTTAGTCCCCGTATCCCAAGGATGGGTTTCTTGCTTTTTACCGACCGCGCCGAGAAGGAACACCTCACACCTCCTCATTATCCTCCTCCTCTTCCTTATCATCTTATGTTATTTGGTATGGCATGCTATGGTACTGTATGGCATGACATGTTATGTTACGATATTGTATGCTATGTTATGTGATGATGATGGTGATGGTGATGGTGATGATGATGATGATGATGATGATTATGATGATTATGGTGATGATGATGATGATGATGATGATGATGATGATGATGATGATGATGATGATGGTGATGATGGTGATGATGGTGATGATGGTGATGATGATGATGATTGATGATGATGGTGATGTGGTGATGGTGATGGTGATGGTGATGATGATGATGAGAGAGATGATGAGGATGAGGAGAGGAGGAGGAGGAAGGAGGAGGAGGATGATGATGTCGGAGCAGCAAGTCTGAGGATGTCTCGAGCGAGGCGCGGGTTTCAGCACCCCCAAGGGGGGAACTGCCGAAGGTATCTCAGTCCTCCGTTCGCGCCACAATTGCGAGGATGTCTCGAGCGGGGTGCCTGTTTCGCTGCTCAGCATCCTCCGCTTTCGGAGCAGATTTCGCGGATGTCTCGAGCGAGGCGCTGGTGTTCGAACCCCAGGAGGGCCAGGCCTTGAAGATGTCTCGAGCGGTTTGCTTATTTTGCTGGCCAGCCTCGTGGGCACTGATCCTCCTCAGGATGCCGCAGGAGGTTCCAGCAGGCTCCAGGCGGCCCCAAGAGGCCACAGGAGGTAGCAGGAGGCCACGGCGGCCCCAAGAGGCCACAGGAGGTAGCAGGAGGCCACGGGAGGCCACAGGAGGCCCCAGGAGGCCCGCAGAGGCTCCAAGAAGCCCCAGGAAGCACCAGGAGGCCCCAGGAGGCACCAGGAGGGCCTGGAAGGCCCCACGAGACCCCACGAGGCCCCAGGAGGCTTCAGAAGGCCACAGGGGTGGCTCTAACCCCCGATGTTTTACAGATGCTTCCATCGATTGGGCCTCCCCTGGAGCACGAAGCTTCCGTACCCATTTCGGCTCCAGCCTCCCGCGGCCGCGCTTCGGGCGAGGGGGCTGCGCTCGACGCGCTGCTCAGGCGGGGCCTGTCGCGACCGGGCGAGGCCTGCGCGAGGAGCGGCGCGGGTCCCGCCGACGCCTTCGCGGGGGCCCACCCGCGGCCTGGCGGCCCGCGGCAATGACGGAGGCCGCCGCCGAATTCGGGGCGCGCCCAGGCTCCAGCTCCGGCGCGGGCCCCGCGTCGGGCGGCGAGGAGGAGCGCCTCCAGGAGCTCCGCCGCCGCCTGCGGGAGTCGCGCGACGCCCAGCGGAGGGCCGAGGAGCGCGCGGCGGCGGAGCGGCTGGAGCTCGCGGAGAGCTGGAAGGAGCGCCAGCGGCGGGAGCGCTCCGCGCGCCAGGAGGAGCACCGCCACCGGCTGGCCGCCCTGCAGAGGCGTGCGACCCGGCGCGAGGCGGCGAAGCCACGGGCGGTGCCGGAGCTGCTGGACGAGGCGGCCGAGCTCGCAGAGGCCGAGGCCGCCGCCGGCGCCCACGACGCCGGCGCGGGGCGCCGCCCGACGACCGCGGCCACGGACTGCTCCGAGGCCTCCTGGGTCGACCCGTTGGACGGCCGTGCGAGTCGCCTGCACCCCGGCGACGGCGCAGGCCCGGCCGCCGCTCCGGGGCCGCCCGGCGGGGCGCCCGGCGGCCCGCGGACTGCGCGGCAGCCTGCGGCCGAGCCCCGCCAGGAGGCGGTCGTCGCGCCCGCCGCCGCCCGCAGCGCGCCGAGGACGGCGAGGGCGGCGGCCGCGGAGGAGAGGGCCCTCGGGCGAAGAGAACTGTGCACGTGCACCGATGCTGACAACGCCCATCCTCGGCCCAGGATCTGTGCACAGACCTTCCGATGGCCAAGGTATAAGAGGGCGTACAGTCGGGGCCCTGAGGAAGGAACCCTTCTCGTTGGGGAGGGGCTCCGCGTTCCTTGAGTGTTTCGCAGCTTGCCTCAGGCTTTCCTGATGTTTTCCATCGGAAATCGAAGTTTGACTTATGGAAAAAAAGGGGCCTCGTTCCTTACTTAGGGTTCCTTAGGTCAAGGCCCCGACTGCATGCACCGCTTCTGGGCTCCGGGGTGGGCCTGGCCAGCATCGGGGTATGTGCACAGCTCCCCAGAGATCCGATGTCGTGATTTTTTCAATGCGCGGTCCCCGGAAGTCTCGACCCATTCCCCAGGACCGGTCTGTCATCCTGAGTCGTTATTTCACTGTCCCGAGGCCCAGCGAGGGCCCCTAGAGACCCACAACTGCGAAAAACCTCCGTCTTGATTTTCTCAAGACGTTGGATCTCTGGGTCTCTATAGGCCCGGAAGCGCCAGGCCGCCGCCGGAGCAGGCGTCATGACCTTCCGCAGCACCGGCTTCGTCGACAGCATCATCGCCTCCGTGGAGGCCGGCGGCCGGCCCTGGCGCCCGCCCCTCTCGCAGGGCGGGGACGCCGCCCCGCCGCAGTCGGCGAGGGCGTCGGCGGCGCCGGCGGCAGCGGCCAGCGGCGCCGCGGGCGAGGAGAATCAGAGGGGAAAAAACACACAGACACAATGAATCGGCGATTCCCAGGAAAATGTGCAAAAATATGGGAAGTGGTGGGGAAGACAAAAACCCAGAAAATATGGGAAAATATGGGGGATATTTTTATGTGTGTGTGTATCTATTTGTGTGTCCCAGTTCCCCTTCAGAGGAGACGTGCTGCTCCACGGCTCCGGGCACGCCAGCTCGACTGCACCTCGTCGCGCGCCGGCGCAGGCTGAGGTCGGGGCGAACGGGATGGGCAAATGCGGGGACAGCGGGCACAGAGTGCAGCAGCAGTTCCGGTTCGTGCGGAACAGGCCTCGCTGTCAGCGTGGCCGCGGCCGTGGTCTCTTTGGGACGGGAGGCCGCCCGCCCAGCAGCGGCCGCTGTCGGTTTTGGACCGCACTTGTGGTTGGGCATCGTGCCCATGTCCTCCGTGCAGTCGGGGCCCTGAAGGAGGAACCCTTTTGGTTGGGGAGGGGCTCCGCGTTCCTTCAGTGTTTCGCAGCTTGCCTCAGGTTTTCCTTATGTTTTCGATCGGAAATCGAAGTTTGACTCATGGAAGAAAGGGGCCTCGTTCCTTATCTTGGGTTCCTTAGGTCAACACCTCGACTGTACCCTATTTCGGGTGTCCGGATAAGGGCGATGCACTCCGTCGCGGCGCAGGTGCTGGCTGGGCGGGCCTGCGTGGAGGGGCCGACCCGAGATAGGGGGCCCCATGCGAACCCTACCCCTACCCCCCACACGATTTCGGAGGGGGAGGGTGGGGTTCACTTCGTTTGGGAGCTCCCGAGCGAAGTGAACCCCACCCTCCCCCTCCGAAATCGTGGGGGGTAGGGGTAGGGTTCGCATGGGGCCCCCTAGCGAGACCTCCCCGTAGAGGCGGCTCCTACGGCCAGCCACTGGAGGAAACCCATCCCCGGCCGCCCGTCGCGGACGCTGCGCATTTTTTTGGGCGCGCGGCCGAGCCACCTCCGAGAACGGGTGGGGGGGGGCCTTTCCACGACGGTCGGCAGGCTGCAGTTGTGGAGGGGAGAGCACGGAAGGAGGCCCCACGCTAGCGACCCTACCCCTACCCCCCACGATTGCTGAGGGGTAGGGTGGGGGGGTGGGTTTCACTTCGTTCGAGAGCTCGCGAACGAAGTGAACCCCACCCTCCCCCTCAGAAATCGTGGGGGGTAGGAGTAGGGTTCGCATGTGGCCCCCTAACGGGGAGGAAGTGGAGGACGACGAGGACCCAGACGGGATCACGTCGTGCAAAAATTCGGGACGGGAGGTTTTTGGTAAACTTCGGCCTCTGGGGGCCCTCTCCGGGCCTCGGGACCTTCAACGAAACGATTCAGGACGAAAAACCGGCCCCTGGGAAAGGGTCCGGACTTCCACGGACCAATATTGAAACAACTAGACCGTCGATTGTCTGGGGAGCCTCGTCCCCCTGCAGCGAGCGCCCGGGTGCTGTCCCGGGCCCCTTGGTTTTATACTCCTTGGCACCCGCTGCAGGCCGCGACTGAACAGCAGTTGAACCTGCCTCGGCGGCTGGCGCAGAAGCGGCGCCAGAGAAAAAAGAGAAGAAAAGACAAGCATAACACGAATATGCTGTGTGTTTCACCTAATTATGTTTCTATCGATGGCCCTTCTCCTGCGCATCCACTCCTAAGTGTTTTACGCATGTCTCTATTGATTGGGCCTCCCCTGGGGCACGAGTCCTTGGTGTTCATCGTGTGCTCCTATAGATTGCCCCTCTCCTACGGCTCCAATCCGAAGTGGTTTACGTCTGTTCCTATAGATTGGGCCTTTCCTGGGGCACGAACCCTCCCCAGGAGGCCCCAGGAGGGTCCAGGAGGCTCCTGGAGGCCCCAGGAGGCCACACGAGGCCCCAGGAGGCGTCAGGAGGCCACAGGAAGCCCCAAGAGGCCCCAGGAGGCCCCAATGGAATCTAGGAGGCCCCAGGAAACCCCAGGAGGTTTCCAAGAGGCCCCAGAAGGCCCCAGGCTCATGCGCAGAGACGCACTAAAATTTTTGAGACTCAGTCACACTCCAACTCATTCAGTCAGAGTCACTCCCAGACCGTCACTACTCAAGCCCGCTTATATTCGAAAACTCTTGCGCCTAGACACGGCGGACAGGTCCATGCTAATTGATGTGCATATAGGGGAGCTCCACGCAGTGAATACTTACTGTGACCACGCCGAGAAGGAACATCTCATACCTCCTGCCTCCTCCTCCTCCTCCTCCTCCTCCTCCTCCTCATGTTATGGTGTGTTATGTTAGGGCATGTCATGTTCTGGTATGGTACGTCATACTATGTTATGGTGTGTTGATGACGACGGTGATGATGATGACGATGATGCATATGATGACGATGATGATGTTGATGATGATAATGACGATGACGATGATGATGAGGAGGAGGATGATGAGGATGATGATGCTGCTGCTCATGATGATGATGATGATGATGATGATGATGATGATGATGATGATGATGATGATGATGATGATGATGATGATGATGATGTTGGTTATGATGGTGATGACGATGATGACGATGGCGGGGCAAATTCTGAGGATGTGTCGAGCGTGGCGCGGGTTTCAGCACCCCCAATGGGGAGCCGCCAGGGGGTATTGCATCTGTCTCGAGCGGTGTGCTTGTTTCGGTGCTCAACATCCTCCGCTTTCGGAGCAGATTTTGAGGATGTCTCGAGCGACGCGCTGGTTACCACAACCCACGGGGGCCAGATCTTGAGGATGTCTCGAGCGGTTTTCTTACTTTGCTGGCCAGACCTGTGGGCACGAATCCTCTTCATGATGCCACAGGAGGCTCCAAGAGGCTCCAGGCGGCCCCAGGTGGCCACAGGAGGTCCCAGGAGATACCAGGAGGCCACAGGAGGCCACAGGAGGCCCCAGGAGGCCACGGGAGGCCCCAGGAAGCACGAGGAGGCCCCAGGAGGTCACATGAGGCCACAGGAGGCCCCAGGAAGCGCAAGGAGCCACCAGGAGGCCCCGGAAGGCCCCAGGAGCCCCCACGAGGCCCCAGGGCCAGGAGGCTTCAGAAGGCCACAGGAGAGGCTCCAATCCCCGGTGTTGTACGCATGTTCTTATAGATCGGGCCTCCCATGGAGCACGAATCCTTGGTGTTTTAGGTATGCTTCCATAGATTGTCTTTTCTTGCGCATTCACCCCCAAGTGTTTTTCATACCTTCCTGCAGATTGGGCTTCCTCTGGGGCACGAGTCCTGGGTGTTTCACGCGTGTTCCTATAGATTGCCCCTCCCCTGTGGTTCCAATCTCCGTAGCCATTTTGGCTCAAGCGTTCGCACGGCCGTCGCCCCGTGTCCTGGCTCAAGGGTCCGCCTCTGGCGAAAGCCTATCGGCGCGGCCCTTCGCCCGTGGCGCGGATGGCGACGCCTAGAGGGGCTTGGTCGGCCCGCGACGCCGCCCTCCTGGTTGAGGCGGCGGTCCGCGGGGCCGTCTCTGCGAGTGCGCCGCGGCGCACGGTCGCGGCTGTGGCGCGGTCGGCTGTGTCGGCCACCCTTTTCGGGGTGGGCCGCGGGGCCGAGGGCGCCGTGCCGCCGCCGCCCGCTGCTGCTGCTGGTGCTGCTGGCCCTGATCCTCCTGACCGAGCTGGTGCTGCTGGGGCTGACCCTGCGGCGCGAGCCGCGAAGCGCCGCCGCCGCCGCCAGCGCCGTGCTGCGCGGCGCGCGGCCGCCCAGGAGGAGAACAACATGGTCGTGGAGGAGGTGCCCGCTGGGGTGGTCGCTGGAGCTGCCGCTGGTGCAGCTGCTGCTGCGGCTGCAGCGGCGGCCACCGCCGACGACGACATGGACGTCCTCGAGGACGAGCGGGCGGACGACGTTCGTCGGGCCGCCTCGGGTGCGGCGGCGGCGGATCCCGCTGGAGTGGGAGGAGCTGCCGCCCCTGCCTGGCCGCGGAGGCGCAGGCGGAGGCCCGAACCCGCCCCTGGGCGCGAGGGCCGGTGGGTCGTGGACGCGGAGGGCGCTGGCGCGGCCGGCGCGGCCGCGGGCACGGGGCTGGCACTCGCGAGGGACCCGGGGGCGAAGGGGCAGGCGGACGCGACGGTGGCGGCGGCGGAGCCTGGCGGCGGAGCCGCTGCCTCGGGCGCGGCGACGGGGGCGGCGGCTGCCCTCGAGGACGCGTTCGCCGCGGCGGACGGCGTCCTGCGGAGGGCGGCTGATTGGCGCCCCGAGGCGAGCGACGACCTTCGGCGCATGCTGGAGGCCGTCCGCTGGCACCCCGCCTAGGCCCAGATGGGGAGTGCCTTCGGTGGTCTGAGCCTTTTCAGGCTCGGCACGGGGTGGATGGTGGCTCGCGCGGCCGCCTCACCTGACGGCGCACACCCACGCGGCGTGGCGAGCGCGCTGCTTCTTGGAGGCCGCTGTTTGCGGAGCCTCCTGGCCGCATTTTGCGGCTCTCGCCTTCTTGGCGGCAGGATCGGTTCGTGCTGCACGGGCTGCCTTGTCATTTTAAAAAAAAAGTGGTTCCAATCTCTCCGCAGCCATTTTGGCTCAAGCGTTCGCACGGCCGTCGCCCCGCGTCCTGGCTCAAGGGTCCGCCTCTGGCGAAAGCCTATCGGCGCGGCCCTTCGCCCGTGGCGCGGATGGCGACGCCTAGAGGGGCTCGGTCGGCCCGCGACGCCGCCCTCCTGGTTGAGGCGGCGGTCCGCGGGGCCGTCTCTGCGAGTGCGCCGCGGCGCACGGTCGCGGCTGTGGCGCGGTCGGCTGTGTCGGCCACCCTTTTCGGGGTGGGCCGCGGGGCCGAGGGCGCCGTGCCGCCGCCGCCCGCTGCTGCTGCTGGTGCTGCTCGCCCTGATCCTCCTGACCGAGCTGGTGTTGCTGGGGCTGACCCTGCGGCGCGAGCCGCGAAGCGCCGCCGCCGCCGCCAGCGCCGTGCTGCGCGGCGCGCGGCCGCCCAGGAGGAGAACAACATGGTCGTGGAGGAGGTGCCCGCTGGGGTGGTCGCTGGGGCTGCCGCTGGTGCAGCTGCTGCTGCGGCTGCAGCGGCGGCCACCGCCGACGACGACATGGGCGTCCTCGAGGACGAGTGGGCGGACGACGTTCGTCGGGCCGCCTCGGGTGCGGCGGCGGCGGATCCCGCTGGAGTGGGAGGAGCTGCCGCCCCTGCCTGGCCGCGGAGGCGCAGGCGGAGGCCCGAACCCGCCCCTGGGCGCGAGGGCCGGTGGGTCGTGGACGCGGAGGGCGCTGGCGCGGCCGGCGCGGCCGCGGGCACGGGGCTGGCCTTTTTTCTTTTTTTGTTTTTTTTTTTCTTTTTTTCTTTTTTTTTTCTGCTTTGTTTTTTTTTTGTTTTTTTTATCGCGAGGGGACCCGGCGGGCGATAGGCGCAAGGCGGGCGCACGACGGCCGGGCGGCGGAGCTGGCGGCGGAAAGCTGCTGCCATCGGGCGCGGCGACGGGGGCGGCGGCTTTTTTTTTTTTTGTTTCTTTTTTTTCTGTTTTCTTTTGT
>CAUYUJ010019588.1:49351-81733 GCA_963575745.1 Prorocentrum cordatum | reverse complement strand
CACACACACGCGCACACGCAACACACCCGCACACACGCACACACACACGCACACACACACACACACACACGCACGCACGCACGCACACACACACACACACACACACACACACACACACACACGCGCGCGCGCGGACACTCGCGCGCGGACACGTGCGCGCGCAGACACGCACACATACATACATACATACATACATACATACATACATACATACATACACACACATACACACATACATACATACATACATACATACATACTTACATACATACATACATACATACATACATACATACCTACATACACACACATACATACATACATACATACATACAAACATACAAACATATATACATACGTCTTCCCTGTCAGGGTGGGCGCCCAACCCCGACCTGCACGCCCCAGTTAGTCCGGCGGCGCGCGCCCACCCCTCTTGTCCCGCGCACGCGAAGGGGGGGCCGCCCCCCTCGGCTGTTTGAGTCAAGGGCCTCCCGCCGCTCCCCCTGCCCGCTTCCGCCCCCCCCCCCCCCACCGCCCCCCCCCATGTCTTCCTCGACCTTCCCCCCCCCCCCTCCCATCCCCCATCGCCCCCCCCATCGCCCCATGCCATCAACCCCAGACCTCTCCTCGTCGCCTTCTCCCCCGTGGCCCCCTCCCGTCCCGCATCCCCCTCCCGCCCTCTTGCACGACGACGACGACGACGACGACGACGACGCGCTCAACCTCCACATTCCCCCCGCCGCCCTCGTCTACTGTAGCTCTGGCCGTGGCTTGCCCTCCCCTCTCCTTCTGTTCCCCACCCCCTCCCTCCGCCTCCTTCCTTTCTCCCTCCCATACCCCCGCCCCTTTGTCACCCCCGTCCCGGTCGCATCCGTCGCTTGTCTTTGTCCTCCACCTTTTCAGAGGGCCACCACGAGGGTGCGAAGTTAGTCGCGCTTCGCTGTCTGGGCGATCTCAGAGTGAGGCGCGAAATCCTGTAGAACAGCAGCAGCACACGCAGCGCGTTGACTGCGTGGTCTGCCCGGAAACGCCTCAGCGAGATCGCCTTGACCTCGAGCACATAGGGCCAGGATCTTTGCCTGCCCCGATGGGTGCGGGCCCGAAGAGGGAACAGGCGGGAGGAGGAGGAGGAGGAGGAGGCACAGAGGCGTGCAGCCGGATGCCGAGGACGTGTGGGATCGCGTCCGCCAAGGGTGCGGCTTTCCGCACGGACCGGCACATCCCGGCTCCAGCCTGGGACTAGCAGCGCTGGCACTGCTCCATGGCCGACTGCGACGCGCACAACGAACCCGCAGAATAAGGATTGGCAACCTTCCCAAGGGTACCCTTGCAGCCTTGCCTCCTCGGTCCATCCTTGGCCACTGTCGTTGGCCGCGCCCCCTTCGAAAAGCTTCGAAATGGGCGTCCAAGGCCCTTGCGTCCTTGTCGCGCATCCTTGTGATACGGGCCGACTGCGCTGCTGCTCGGACGCGCCGCCAGGCAGACCGCGCAGCGCTCGCGAAAGACGACCTCCGTGCCAGCCCACGTGCCCACAGAGCCCCAGGAGAGCCCCGAGAGGGCCTCTTTCTCCTGGCCCATTCGTCCTTCCTCCCTCCTTCCGATGTTTCTGGCTGCCTTCCGCTTCTTTGCCCCGCCTCCCCACTTCATATCGAGACCAGCAGGAGCCCCCTGACGCGAGTAACGCGAGGAAGACGTGGCCTCACTGAGGTACCCGTTTTCACATTAGGGATCGTAAGCCTGGACGGTCTGGTTCGATACATCTGCAGTAAAAGACCCCCTGTCCCTAATGTGTTTGGCCCTCCGAGCTTCGGTCCCCCCCCAAAAGGGTTAGGGTCCTTGTTTCTGGTCGGTCACCACTCCTTCCCTCGACCGTGGCAGGTGGAGGGCGCGGCAGTGGGGGGACAGCAGCGGCGGGAAGCGCGCGCTTAGATCGTGCACGCGGGTACATTTTCATGTGTAACAGGTGTTGCTGCTACTCGAACGCCCCTTATCCCAACACTAGCTGTGACTGCGCCGTCCACAATGAACGCATTGGCGTCGACGCCCATCGCTCCCGATTGCTCCGGCACCTCCTCCTTTTACGCTGCACGCTGGCCTCACAACCAGGCAGATCCGAACGCGCGCGATATGGCTTCAGCTTACCACACCCCAGAATCAGCAGTGACGAGGAGAAAGAAAGGAGGAGGAGGAGGAGGGGGAGGAGGAGGAGGAGGAGAAGGAAATCGAGAGGGAGGGAAAAGAGGAGGACAAGAAAGGAAAAGAGGAAGAGGAAGAAGGCCGCAGCTGCGGACGACGGCCCCAGTGATGTGCGTGGTAGGGCGACTGCCGCTCCAGGGAACATGTTCAGCAAGCAGCCACGCATCGGGGCTCCAGAACAGAACAGGAACTGAGTTGCCTAGAGCATCACCGCGTCCCAGACCATCTAGGCCGACACCAGAAAACCGAACAACCGCCCCGTTTCAGAAAATACATGTTGACGTAGTCGAATGCACTTTGTCGGCACCGTATGCTAGAGCACCAAGTGGCAGGTCGACATTTGGTGTTGAATGTGCGGAATGGTACGGCTTACCCTCGACATATTATTGGGTAGATTCTTTTGGCCAAGCACACAATGCAGCAGGGAGGTGGGAACAGCAATTTGATACACTGACGCTGGCGTTGTGTCGTCTTGCATTGTACCCCGCGATCTTAGATATCTGGGCCGCGATCCCAGCTCATGTCGATACACTCGTCTATTCTCGCAATGTGTATGTCGCGTGCGATGCGGAAGGTGCGGCTAATATTGTACGACGCGAGCAAGGGGATTCAACCCAAATTTGGCAAGCCGAGGGCGTGGAGCAAAGCCGGAGCTCCGTGCCCACCAGGGCCCCACGAATTCGGCAACGGCATTTGGAAAGTTCTCGGGCCCGTGAGCCATAGAGGTTTGAAAATCGTTTGGAGCACCATTGGGGACAGAAGCATGTATGGAATAATTTACGATCGGTTTTGGGCGGACACGGAGAAGCAAACCAAGCTCAATCCTAAATTCTTGTGTTTGCAACATCTTTGGCGAAATTCGTGGTAGGTTGCTGTACTGCTTTTCCTCAACCACCTATTGCGCCCTTTTTGTTTATTCCTTAGCGGACCCTGACGACACAGTACCAAGGCAAACGCCCGTGGGGAGCGCAAGAGAAAAGATGAAACCAGCGCCGGGCTAAGCAGAGCTAATTGAAGACGGTGAGCCGAAGGAGGAAGAGGAGCAGAGGGAAGACGATAAGGAGGAGGAGGAGGAGGAGGAGGAGGAAGAGAAGGAAGTGCAGTAGGAATGATCAGCCAAATGGCAGGCTGGTTCATGGGCGACCGCCCGCTGAGGCGATACACCGAGCATCCCACACCACCGTTGTTGCAGGCGTACGCCATGCTTTGTCGAACATGCGGGTGGTCGTTGCAAGCATGGTACCACCAAATCAATAAGTCGTAGGAAGTTTGGTGGTACAGGGGTGCGCGTTCAGCCAAGCATTCGCTCCCCACGCGGTCTGGAATGCACGCTCCTGCTTCCACAAATATTCGTTTCCACGCTGCACTGAGGGTTCCGTGTCTGACATGCGTGGGTGATCCGAGGGTGGAGGCAATCAACGTATGCCCGTGCGGATCTGAAGTGTCACATGTACCGCGTGGAACACATAGTTGTACCAATGGCCATAACCAGACCAACACCAATAACAACAGCAGCAACAAAAGCAGCAATAGTGACCTCAATACGAAGAACAACAGCAGCGCCAACACAAGTGCGAATGGTTTTCTCCACTGTTGAATCCGTGTCTTGTTTGGTGATATTGCTTTTCGCCGTGCGCCCTTGAGTGCAAGCAAAATCACGAAGTCGGCGTAGGGTTTCCCCCTTGTTCATCGCGTCGCAAATGCCATCCGACTTTCCGCTTCCCGAGGCCAGCATTATTAATTGGATCCGATGGCCGCGCCTCGGTTGATCAATATACGATACAAGTTGGTTCTTCCTACCAAACATGACACCGTACGGAAATTTGACATATGATTAAGGCGCCGTGCCGGATAGAAAATATCTGTCCAATAAAATGTGTAAACCGTTGGAAACGCAAGCACGCTGATTGTCGCATTGTTTTTGTGTTAATATATGCGCCATTTCGCCGACATTGCAAATGCACAGATGTGGGGGAAACAATGAAAGACACGTTCACGCATACACGCCTATACTCACCTGCACACATGTTCACACGCTTACGCACACACACACACACACACGCACACGCACACGTACACGCACACGCACACACACACACGCACGCACGTACGCACGCACGCAGTCGCGTGCGCGCGCACGCACGCACGAACGCACGCACGCACGCACACACACACACACACACACCCTTACACATACGCGCAACCACACACATACACTCACACACACATACATACACATCTACATTTACACAAACACACACACACACACACACAAACACGCGCACACACACACACACACACACACACACACACACACGCACACATACACACACACACACACTCACTTACACATACACACTTACACACTTACACACACCACACACACACACCACACACACACACACACCACACACAGACACACAAACACACATTCTAGGAAGAGGGGTTTGAGCTTACGAACGTCGCAAATGAGATCGGTCAAAAAGTACTACGTTTCCTTCTGGGGCCTGCGATGCCTTAGACAAATTCGTGTTTCTTTCATTTGCACGTGCTGCAGCACGCGGCGGACGGCAACACCATTTGTTGCTGGGCACTACGAAATACATAATGGCGTTGCATGCCAGTGTCGTCGTCTTCCCGTCTGGGCCCGTCGCCGTGGCCTGATCGATGGCGCCCGAGGACAATAAAGCAGAATTCTGTTTTTTCCAATTGTCACTGACCCGTCGCCCGCAAGACACGCGTATTTTTCGACATGGGATTGTGAACAACGATGAGTCCAAACCCAACGCGCGTGCAAGGTGGATTTGTTTGGCGCGGTCGGGCCGTTAGTTCATGTCATGTTGGGTACGCAATTTTTCCATGCAGCGGGGGCGCGTGGCATTGTGTTCGGGGCGTCTTCTGCTGATCAAAGCGGCCAAACCTGTATTGCGGTTGTTGCTCTTTCCGATGTGCAGGCGTTTCTTTCGCATGGCATTCAAATTGGCCATTGTACCGGGCGCATTGGCGCGCGGTGCTACGTGGAGGAAAAAATCGCAGTTACGGAGGATTCCTCACATTTGTGGGCGGCATCTTCATTGTTTTCCCGCTCGTCAGCAGCAAGTTCAGGGTGGCCCAACTTCAGCGGGAGGCAATTTCGGTGCGTCCAGCTTGCAGACAAACCCGTAGTCAAGCAATTTCGCTGCATTTGCGCTCATGGGCCGCAGTCGCATTCGGGGAGACCGTGGATTCCATAATTTCACAGGGGATTTCCATAACTTAACAAAAGGTTTCCATAACAAAGACCACGGGTTTCCATAACAACCCCCACGGGCTTCCATAACAACCCCCACGGGTTTCCATAATAAACCTATGGGTTTCCATAACGAGCCCCACGGGTTTCCATAACAAACCCCACGGGTTTCCATATTAAACTCCATGGGTTGCCATGATAAACCCACGGGTCTCCATATCAAATTCCGCGGTCTCCCGTAACAATGCCAACGGGTTTCCATAATAACCCCCACGGGTTTCTATATCAAATCTCACGGGTTCCCGAAAGAAGGCCAACGGGTTTCCATAACAACCCCCACGCTAATGCATGAGAATGCCCAACGACGAGTTCTGGTGTTAAATTTGCGGGTTCCCGTATTCATGGCCGCGGTTTCCCATATTATTTTTTTGTTCATCAAACCCACGGATTTCTATAAAAGTGTTCGCGTGTCAACCGGGTTCCATTTGAAATCAAAGTTTGTTGGTTTTCGATGAATGTAATCTGATGTATGTAATAATGAAGCCTATGGATTTTCAATATTAACATTTTTGTCAGTATCAATGCGGGTTGCCGATTGATGCCGGCTCACCCGGCCAAAACAGCCGAGAAAACATTGTTTGGCAAAGAAGATTTAATATTATTCCGGTTGGTACACAGCTCCACGGGTATAAGTTTGGAAGAAAAGATAGTTATATATATACATATACATATATACATACATACATACATACATACATACATAGACACATGAATACACATATATGCACATATATATATATATATATACACACACATATACATATATATATATATAACAGAGGGAAGAGAAAGAAGAAAGTGAAACAACAATAGGAAGAGGAAAAGGAAGAGCAAAATGAAATAACAAGAATAGCAAAAGGAGGAAACGAGGAATCTTAGAAGAGGGAAAAAAAGATGGGGACGAGGAAGACGAGAGCCAACTGCAGCGGTACCAGTGCTCAAGGCCTTTCCCTGCAGAGTTGTTTTTGCATTCATTCTTCGGCGTGCTTACCGGTTCGTGAATTTTCTTTTCCATATACACACAATCATGCACTTCATGATCATGTTCGGGTTTTTCTTATGGATCTTTGCTTTAGTTGCCACTTGATCGGATAAAATATTGCCCAGTATTCATTATCTTACTTGTCTTGCTCGTAAGCGGATAGAACAAATCGCGGTTGGGAGCGCTATTTTTTATTCGTTTTCTTTCCAGCAAGGTTGGTCACGCAGGAGGCGTCTTTCCACGAGGTTGATGCAATGTTATCTCTAAAAGCACAAGATGGTGATTGAATCGGATTGCGGGGCAGCTGCAATAGCAAGGAGGCGCACAATGATTTTCAACTAATGGAGGAACGAGAGAGAGAGAAGGAAAACCAGATGGCGGGAAAGAAAGGGAGAACGTGATGGGAAAGAAAGGAGATGGTAAGAGAAGGGAGAGAAGGACGGGAGGACAGTGTAAAGAAAGGACGGGGAGTCGGAAAGGAAAGGAAGGCAGGAAGGGCCGACGGAGAGAAGATAAGAAAGTGGAGTCTTGAGTCATTTCAAAATGGGAAATTGGGAATGGGAAGAAACGAGGAGGGATTGGGAAAAAGGCGCTGGAAATTGATCGGGAAGGAGGGGTTGAAATGAAAGGGTTAAGAAAGAGGAATGAGGTGATGCTCGTCGGCAGGTTCGTTCCCCCCAATGTCGCCGCTGAGGAATGCTGAGCACAAGTCTGCCGCCAAGAAGAGCGTTATCTTCAAGACGGCCTTGCTCACGATTGCGGCGGCAATGAGATTTCTTTTCTCAAGATTCGCACGCAAATTAATTGTTCTCTTGTCACGCGCCCCGACTAACGCTAACGCTCATACTTTTGTAGTAGTTCCCGAAAGAAAAACAAATAGTATAATACGTCCACGGGTTTTTTTTCGATCGGCGTTGGACTCCCGAACGGGGCGCGGAGACCCCAGTAGAATTGGCGCCGGAAGCGCCGCCGAGAAATCCGACGCACTAAGAAATTGTTACGGATTTGCGGAAATCGTTTTACGTAATTTTTCTTCTTTTGTGAAAGCAACCGGCCGAATAATTTCCATACCCAGGCGATGGGTTTCCTGATTGGGGACTACCGGCGTGCCAGGCCAGCGCGCCGACCGCCGAATCAGACGCCGCTTTGCCACCGTTGCCCGGCGACGGAAACCCTGGCGGAGTGCTGGAGCACGTTTCAATGCTTATTGCAGGAGCACGCGACAAAGAGACTGCCTTGCGCTTCTGGAAATAATCCTTTAACGATAGCCGTCGCCACAAGTAGATCGACTTAGATGAAGAGGTGCGCGGACCTTTTCTTTGAAATGGAAGAATGAGCGCAGTCTTGAATTCGAGTGCGACGCTTGCGACTGCGAGACCGAAAGCGAGGCCTAAACCGACGTGGGCAGATGTCGGTCCACAATGTGAGGTATCAAAAACGTTTGAAACATGTGTATGGAATAAATTGCATGGTAGACCAAGTCAGATTGGAGAATTCCCTCCCGTAGCAAGCACAAATGGGAACCTCGAGGAATGCGTCTTCGCGTACTGTAAACGAGACAAACATGACGCCATAGAGATTGCCGTTGCCAATTTGTTGTTTTCGCACTCGCGCCTTCGATAGACGCGGCGCATGGGTGATACATTCAAAAGGCTTTACCTTTCCATTCTGCAGTACATACTTCATGCTGACTCGACACATCCGTTCGGTCGTTCCATGTGCGGCCGTATCTCCACGCAGTTGAACCAGCGGATACTGCTGCCTCGGATTTGCCAAAAGAAGGTGCGGTGTACGTTGCCAGACTGGAATGGTCTTAGCAGGGGTCGCGCGGGGTTCTTTTTTCGCGCTGCCCTGGATCTCCATGAGGTCGCGTGGAGTTAATATGGTAGTTATATATTATATGTGTATGTATGTATGTATGTATGTATGTATATATATATATATATACGGGCACACTTGTCTATACATACATATATATATATATATATATGTATATATATGTATGTAAGTATGTGTGTATAAGCGTATAGATGCACGCGATTCGATGTATACATGCACCTGTACATATTCGTATGCAGATTATGTTTACGAGTGTATGCATACACTGTTTGGATGTACACAAAGACATTGGATCTATCTATGTTTAATCTAGGTCAAATCATACCTAGATCAGACCATGACTATTCTCTGATATACGTATATGGGGTAGTATATATATGTATACATATGTATATATATATATATATATATTTGTATATATCTATATTCCTGATCGCCTTAGCATATATATATATATATATATATGTGTGTATATGCACATATACATATGTGTATATATATATATACACGAAAATAAACATTATCCCAGAGCGACCGTACCTAGGAGTTGGAGCCCCGAGGAGGGACATATTAGTAGTAACGGTAAACGCCGTCCTCCTCCTTCCCCTCATCGTCGCAGTTGTAGCAGTAGCGGTAGTAGTAGTAATAGAATTGTTTAACACCTACATCTGCATCTACATCTACATCTAGACCTACATCCACATCTACACCTACAGCTACATGTACACATGCATCTACATATACAACTACACTCACATCTACACCTACATCTACACCTACGTGCACATCTACATCTACACACCTACATCCACATCTACATCTACACCTACATCTAAAGCTACATCTACACTTTCGCATTGCTTTTGTTTTTGCTTTGCATTGCCTTTGCTATTGCTTTTGCCTTTGCTTTTGCATTTGCCGTTGCTGTTGCTGTTGCTTTTGCTATGCCATGCTGCGCTATGCTATGCTATGTTATGTTATGCTATGCTATGTTGCGTTATGTTATGCTATGCTATGCTAGGGTATGCCAGGCTGCGCTACGTTATGCTAGGTTATGCTAGGCTATTCTGCGCTAGGATGTGCTTTGCTATGCAATGCTATGTTGCGCTATGGTCTGCTATGGTATGCTGCGCTATGCTACGCTATGCTATGCTATGCTGCGCTATGCTATGCTAAGCTATGCTATGCTGCACTATGCTATGCTATGCTATGCTAGGCTATGCTAGGCTAGGCTATGCTATGCTGCGCGATGTTATGTTATGCTATGCTATGCTGTGCTATGATATACTGCGCTATGCTATGCTATGGTATTTTGTAACATGTTATGATATGATATGTTGCGCTATGCTATGCTATGCTGTGCTATGCTATGCTATGTTATGCTGCGCTATGCTATGCTATGATATGTTATGCTACGTTATGCTATGCTGCGCTATGGTATGCTGCGCTATGATATGCTATGCTATGCTATGCTATGCTATGCTATGTTCATGCTGCGCTGCGCTAAGCTGAGCTAATCTAAGCTAAGCTAGTCTGGGCTAGGTTAGGCTAAGCTAAGCTAAGCTAAGCTAGGCTAGTCTAAGCTAAGCGAATGCAGGCTGAGCGAGGCGAGGTTAAGCTAAGCTAAGCTAGGCTAAGTTAAGCTAGGATGAGCTAAGATGAGATAAGCAACGCTAAGCTAAAGGGACGTAACTGGGGGAACCGCGGGGCGGATCCCGGGGGAACCGCCCGGGGCGGGGAACACTGCCCGGCCCCTTTAAGACAGAGAGTAAGAACCCTCTAGGCAGAGCCTAGGTAGGGAATGAAAAATACCAGGGCGCCCCCCTTCCCCCCGTCCATCTTCGATCGACGTCATCATTCCTCCCACCTCCCCCCCTCTCCCCCTATGTTCCCCCTCTCACATGTCTGAATTTGCCGTGGGGTGTGGGGGGTAGGGGGGGGGGGGCATGGGCTCGCATGTGCTCGCATTGGGCTCGCATGGGGCGCGGGTGCCTCATTACCCGCGTTGTCTGGACGCGCGCATTGCATCTTACGTTGGACCTGTCCATGCTCGGATTGTACTTGCAGGCGCATTGTACCTAAGCTCTTGCATCGCTTATACGGGAAAAACCTCATATGTGGTTCGCACAATGTGCATACATGTATGTATGGGAAGGCTGGCGGGGCAGGGCGGTGCATGTGTGTGTGCGCGCGTGCGTGTGTGAGAGAGAGAGTGTGTGTGTGTGTGTGTTTGAGTGTGTGTGTGTGTGTGGGTGTCTGTCTGTGTGTGTGCGTGTGTGCGTGCGTGGTGGTGGTGGTGGTGGTGGGGGGTGGGCGTCAATTTAGAGTTCAGAGTTTGCTCTTCTGGGAAAAGGGTGGCCTGGCGCAGCTCTTGAGAAGTGTCTTTTGAAACTGCAATGCGCTCCCTGCAATTGCGTAAGCTGTGCAATCCTAAAACACAACAGCGCGCGCGAAGGGGCCAATTGAGGAGTTCCAGAGGCAAGCATGGGGAAAGGAGGGGGGGGATAAGGATGGGGACATGGTAGGGTTCGGGGGGGGGAGGGGGGCGGGGTCAATGGGGCGGAAAAGGGTGGATGGGGGAGTCTGCATTAAGCGCGTTTCGGCCGTGTTTTGGACAAGTAAACGCGCACGTTATATATATATATATATATATATATATACATATACATATACATATACATATACATATAAATAATATTGGTGCGCGGCGGTGCGTGTGCGTGTGTGCGTGTGTGCGCGTGTGCGCGTGTGTGTGTTGTGTGTTGTGTGTTGTGTGTGTGATTGTGTGTGTGTGTGAGTGCGTGTGTGCGTGTGTGTGTGTGTGTGTGTGCGTGCGCGGGCGGGGGGGGGAGATGGTCTGAACCAATATGAGGGGGGGGGTATTTTGACGGCGGTCGAGGGTGTAACTTATGGCGCAACCAATGTAGGAACCAATTATTTGCTCGGCGGTCGTGGGCGCAACCTATGACACAACCTGCGAGGCGACGAGAACTCTTTAATACTGACCCGTTCTTGAGGATCGAATGCCCTGAGGGGATGAAGGCCCCAATGAATATCCAGAGGGCCCAAGCGTGACGACTCGAGCCGCCCCGTCCTCCATTCCGTAGCCAATTTGGCCTTGCATTTTTGTTATTTTGGGCACGGTCTTGATACCCAATCATCCCAATATGGACGCTGCTGCAGCTTTGGAAGCGACGTTCCCTTTCCGAAAGCTCATCCTCACAGACCTAGAGGAGCAACCAGCCCCACACTCGTCAGACGACGATGACACAAAACGGCTCCACCTTGACAAGTGCAAAATCACAAAAACGCTGTGCGACCTCGGGGCCCGAGGCCCGTTCTTCAATGTATCAGGGTTCAAAAGCGATCAGCTCAAGTCGATCGACCAGCTAGGCCACCCGCTTGCATTAGCATTCTGGGGATCCCCACACTGGGGAACTGTGGAAGATGGCTGCAGCAATAAATTTCGGAACAGTGCGGAGTTCAAGACAAACGCATTTGAATCGCTATCATGGCTGTGCCCACAAGGATTCATCGTGATGACTTTCAGTGAGAAGTACAAAACAGAATTTTGGGGGCCAACTTTCAACCGTACTAAAGATGTGGATCATCGTTGCAGCCGGGAGCTCAGGGTCGTAGAAGGATTTTTCAGACAATATTCACCAGAGGCATCGGGCTCAAAGTTCTGCCAAATTAGTGCACACACGAAGACCATGGTGGGAATGTTGGTTCCGTACCGTTTTCGGGACGCTGTTACATATCGTGGTGAGAAGTGCGACATTGGAGTTACCATGTACAAGGTATTGCAACAAATATCTGATGGGCCAGAGTACGCAGTAGAGGTTGGTGGGCAATCCTTCAAGCTGGGATATGAATTGTTTCTGGCAAGGCAAGAGCTGGACACATCAAGGTCAGAATGGCCCCCGTCGCATGACGACTGAATATATGGAAGTATGTTGGTGCTTTGATGCCGTGTCTACTGGTTGCACTATGAAGTATGTTGGTGGTATCTATTGGCTGCAGTCCAAGTGGTTGGACGACCGTTCTGATGTGCAGCTGCAACTTGGTGTACCAAATGCCGAAGGCCCGGGAGGAATTGCACATAATGTTGCGAATGCCTCAAATTCACGTTCAGCAGGAAATCGGCAGACTCGCCCTCGCTTCGCTCTGAGAGGCAGTGCAAAAAAATGAACTCATCGTAGCAACCACCGCTGCCCAAAGGAAGAGCCCCTGAAGCCAGTAATAAGGATGGCCCATGCTTCGAAGAGGAGGAGGAGGAGGCGGAGGAAGAGGAGGAGGAGGAGGAGGAGGAGGGGGGAGGAGGAGGAGGAGAGGAGGAGGAGGAGGAAGAGACGGAGGAAGAGGCCCGTCTAGGCCCTTTTCAAGTCGGCCTCCAGGGGCTCCAGGGGAACAGTATAAGCTTATCTACACTAGTTTGAACAACGAGGTATGTGTACACATATGCGTGCCATTAATACGCAAATCCCAACGACTAAGCACTGCGTAGGTTTAGCTACTAGCATCCAGCCCAATTCTATTGGAGCCCTCCCCCCAGCCTTCCTGGTAAGTGAAAACCAGCAGTAAGGACGGAAGCTAAAGATGCAGGACCTTTGAATGCGCCGGCCGCAAAGGCACCTTGGGTCGAGGAAACATCAAACTAGCCGAACGATGCAAGGGTACCCCCATCCTTATGTCCTCCTTTCTATCAACATGTACAGGTCTCGAACGGGGTCGTTTGTCTTCGTTAAGGCCTGGATCGGAAACTTCACCCGTAAGGCGAGCCCCGAACTGCAAATCCGTTCAAGCCCCGAAGTCTGTGAGTTGTGAGATCGTGCTTCTTTGAATCAATGTTCTAAGTGGGTGTTCACATCCGTAGCCGTTTTGGCTCAAGACCGAGATGGTCATTTTCAGTAAAGCAACGGCCTGCAACGACTGTATCGCCAACACCTCGCGCACACGTTCCACGAGATGTCACAAATGTTGGTTCTTACGTAATCGGCTGAAGCTGGAGGAGAAATTCTTGATCAAGCCAGGCGTTGTGGATGTAACGTGGATTCACTTCGAGTCAGACCCTTTTTCTGTGACTTGCAGCGTGTGCTCATCATGTAGCAATCGTGCTGGAGCCCTGTGGGGCAGCAGTGACACGAGTTTGACGATGCAGAAGATGAACAAACATCAAGAGAGTGACACCCATCAACAAGCTGTGCGAGAACTACTACACGACGTGCCAGACTACAGCGACCTAGCGCCCAGCGACAGTGACTTCAAGACCGTGCTTGACCGCGTCAGGAGAGCCCCTCCAGGCAAGGAAGGCGTCGAGGGCGTTGCTAAGGCGAAGAAGGTTCGCAAGATGATCTGGTGCCTGGCGGAGGCTCACCGCGCGATGAAGCGCAGACTGTGGCTCACCGACGGCATTGTTTCAACAACGATCTTCCAAGATGCGCGCAAGGGCGAGCTGACCATAAGGTTCACTGCAGCAAACTCAAACTTACACAGACGATCTGGACACATGGGTACCGTGGATTTGGCTGGCGAGTTTCGATTAGATGCGGTTGGGATTCAGGAAGCTACGTTGGCTGTCGTTGAACGCTTTGCCACGCCAAAGAGAAGGCCGCCATATGCACCAACACGTGAAGCAGCTGAGGTGGACGTGGATCTCTACCACAAGGTTATGGCGTCAATCGAGGCGTATACGAGCGATGCAGCTGCTGACGAAATACGAGCAGGATTCATGCTCGCTGGACAAACGGTTAGAGCAGATGCGGCCAAGGTCATGCCGAACCTCAGGATCGTCACGCGTGACAAACCACACGCGACAAGGCGGCTGGCCTCGCGAGGCTGGAAAGCGGACCCTTTTCTCGACGACGTCCAGGGCATGTTCGTATGGAACGAGCAGTCTCCAGTCCGGCTGATTCAGTTTTCGGAAGTATTCAGCGCTTGGTCCCAGGCTAATGTGCAAAAGATCGAGCCGCACCTCAAGGCCGCCAACCCCCACCAGGGCTGCAAGGACTTGCATTTCGCCCCGCACCGCTTCGACAGCGCCAGCAAGCCGATGAGCCGGTGCACCATCTACTTCCCTGCGTTGGTGGCGACAATGGACCAGATAGTTGCCAGCAGAAAAGGGAATGCAGAGGCGGTGGCGGCATCGACCTTCCTAGGTTGGCTGGACGACGAGAAGGCGCTCCAACTGGCGATGCTCGCCGATGCAGGCGACGAGCTATCAGACCTGTTGCGTCTACTCGACTACGAAGGTTTCCCACTCGAAGATCTTTCGTTCAATCTCAGTGCTTTCCTTGAGCGCCTGAACTATTTGTTCGTCGGCTGGGGCGGGCAGGCGCCTGCGTGTCTGGACGGGGGCTACACCAAGCACATGATCGACTTGCTGAGGAACCCGCTTTCGATCCCAGTGGCGGGCAGGTGATTGTTTCTTCAACGTTTTTCCCTTGCGTCGTTGCGTGCGTTCTTAAGTTTGGAGGCATTTTTGAACTTCTGGGGCCTCTTGGGGCTCTTTTGGGCCTTCTGGGGGCCTCCTGGGGCCTCTTGGAGGCCTCTTGGCGGCATCTTTGATCAGACGAGATAGCGGCCCGGGCAGGGCTGCAAGTTTCAGACGGAAATGTCGATCAGCAAATTTGGGGGGAAGACGTCGCACCCTGGGCACGCGCGGCTGGAAAGCTTAATGAGATGCACCCGCCTCCTCCTCCTCCTCCTCCTCCTCATCTTCCTGTTCCTCCTCCTCCGCCTTCTCCTCCTCCCTCCTCCCGCTTGTGCAATTCACCCCCGCCTCCTTTCACAGCATCGCCTCTCGTCGCTCCCTCCCCTGTTCCCCTGCTGAGTGCCCTTCCCTCACCCTGCCCCTTCTCCTCCTCGCCCATCCCTCCCCTTCCGTTCGTCGACCTGCTCATCTGACTCATCCCTCGCTATCCCTTCCCATCTCGCCTCCGCTACTTCTCGTTTTGCCCCCCCCCCCCCAGACATGTCCTCCCGCCCCCTCCTTTCGGGGAGGGGGGGCGGGAGGTGGAACAGTGGGGCTTAGGAACTGTGCGTAAATTCCCTACCTAGGCTCGGCGTAGAAGGGTTCTTACTCTGTTTGCTTAAAGGGCCAGGCAGTGGAAAGCGCCCCGGGCGGTTCCCCCGGTCCCTTGGGAGCGGTTCCCCCAGTCCCCTGGGAACTTTAACTTTAGCTTTAGTTTTAGCTTTAGCTTAGCTTTAGCTTAACTTTAGCTTAGCTTTAGCTTCAGCTTAGCTTCAGCTTAGCTTCAGCTTAGCTTTAGCTTTAGCTTAGCTTCAGCGTAGCTTCAGATTAGCGTTAGCTTAGTTTTAGCTTAGCTTTAGCTTAGCTGTAGCTTAGCTTTAGCTTAGCTGTAGCCTAGCTGTAGCTTAGCTTTAGCTTAGCTGTAGCTTAGCTTTAGCTTAGCTTTAAATTAGTTGTAGCTTAGCTTTAGCCTAGCTGTAGCTAAGCTTTAGCCAAGCTTTAGCTTAGCTTTAGCTTAGCTTTAGCTTTAGCTTATAGTTAGCTTATAGTTAGCTTAGCTGTAGCTTAGCTGTAGCTTAGCTAGTAGCTTAGCTTTAGCTTACATGTAGCTTAGCTTTAGCTTAGCTTTAGCTTTGGTTTAGCTTAGCTTTAGCTTATACTTAGCTTGGCTTCGCTTAGCTTTAGCTCAGCTTTAGCTTAGCTTTAGTTTAGCTTTAGCTGAGCTTTAGCTGAGCTTTAGCTTAGCTTTACTGTTACTACTAATGCTGCTTTCATGGGGGCCTCCAACTCCTAGGTAGGGTCGCACTGTGATACTTTGTTTCTCACCCTGAAGGTCGAAGGTTGGATCGTGCAGCGGGGTGTCCTTGGCCGCTCAGGCCAGGTGCCTCGCGAGGATGGGGAATTGGGTCGTGGTGGCAACGGAAACGCTGAGAGCGGAGTTCCCGTGGTTTGAGGTGGTTCAAGCATGGAGCGTCTTCAACGTCGTCGAGCGGGACCGAGACGCGGGCCATCATTCATTACGCGCGCGACGCGCGCAACGGCTTGAACAACTACAGCGGTTGGTAACGGCATTCGGACTTCAAGCAGATCCCGAACATCTTGATGACCAACTGCAAGGCTTACGCCACGTTGCCCTCCGGGTGGCTGCAGAAGAGCATCTCGAATCTCGGGACGCATGGGTTCGCGCCGTGGCCATCGCGAGACGGACCCGGATGGCAGGGTCCATGGGGTGTGGCAAGGACTTGCTGAGTTTGCTGGTCCGCTTCTGGGCATCTGGCGCCTCCACGAGCGGAGTTGAGCAGTCTTTTGCACAGATCGTGGGGTGCTCCGGCCCAAAACTCTGCATGGGCATGGGGGCCCTCGAGGACAGGATGGACATCTTGGACCTGGAGCTGATAGACGAGGACTCCGTCATCAACCTCGCCATGCAGCTCTGGTGTGAACACTACGGCTGCTCGCGCACGTCAGGGGCGCGACCGAAGAGGAGCGATACGGGTGGGACTCGACAGAAGAATCAGGGCGATCTGCCCACGGAGTTTGCCTTCTCGAAAGAGCGCAGAGCAGCGGCGACAGAAGCTTTATCCAGCCTCCCGACGCAGGACGTTGGAGCCATCACCGACACAGCGGGCGCCAAATGCATGGCGACATGGACCGACTCCCATGACAAGGAGATCAAGTTCGCGAATGAGAAGAGGATCAAGCGGATTGCAGAGGAGACGTGGGCTGGACGGGACCAGGCCTTAAGTAGTGCAACTGATGATGATCTTGCTGTGGTAGTAGCTACGCTGGAAAGGAAGGTGAAGACAGACAAGGCCTACGTAGCGCAATGCGCCAAACGGAGGCGCCTTCAGCAAGGCCCCACGCCGAGGTCCGTGGATGACAGCGCAGTGTACGTGGAGGCTGGTCTTCGGACGATTGACCTCGATAACTTCACAGGTGTATGTGCTAGCAAGCAGTTACAGCACGTAGTTTATGCCAAAGACGCATCTCTCTTTGTGGTAAAAGACATTGCCAATATATCTGCGACAGTGAAGTGGAACGCTGCATTGTGCGGTGGGACCATTTGTGAGTGGCCCTTCGTCCAGAAGGGGATCGGGCCATCGCTGGCCCTCCATGCGGGGCTCGCGTCGAGGCGCCTACTTTTTATGACAGGTGTGTTCGTGGCTGCACAGCCACGCCTTGCAGAAACTATCCTCGTTCGTATGGGAACGTTCCCCAATGCGAAGTGGAGGATCACAGAGAATCAAGCCTGGTTCACAACACGATCCAGAGCTGAACCTTCAATCGCCGTCGCCCTGATTGCAACTGGAGAGAACGCAGACACCGTGATGCCAGACGTCCGTCAAGCGTTCACCTCAGCCGAAGCGCTGGACTTCTTCTATCGTGTAGACGACCTGTCTTCAACAATCGGGGCTTGCAGCCGTTGACACGGGAGGCATGCATGTACATGCCGTGGGGTTGCTCTTCAACGAGCAAGGGTTGGCGCTGGAAAAAAAATATCCCAGTGTGACCCTACCTAGGAGTTGGAGCCCCTAGGAACGCAGCATTAGTAGTAACAGTAAAGTTAAGCTAAAGCTAAGCTAAAGCTAAGCTAAAGCTAAGCGAAAGCTAAGCGAAAGCTAAGCTAAAGCTAAGCTAAAGCTGAGCTAAAGCTGAGCTACAGCTGAGCTACAGCTAAGCTAAAGCTAAGCTAAAGCTAAAGCTAAAGTTACACATGAGCTGAGGCTAAGCTAAAGCTAAGCTGAAGCTAAACTAACGCTGAGCTAACGCTAAGCTGAAGCTAAGCTAAAGCTAAGCTAATAAAGCTAAGCTGAAGCTATGCCAACACTAAACTAAACCTAAGCTAAAGCTAGCTAAAGCGAATCTGAAGCTAAGCTAAAGCTAAGCTAAAGCTAAGCTGAAGCTAAGCTAAATCTAAGCTAAAACTAAGCTAAAGCTAAACTAAAGCTAAACGAAAGCTAAAACTAAAGCTAAAGCTAAAGCTAAAGCTCCCAAGGGACTGGGGGAACCGCGGGGCGGGGGCTGGGGGAACCGCCCGGGGCGCGTTCCACTGCCCGGCCCCTTTAAGCTAAGAGAGTAAGAACCCTTCTAGGCAGAGCCTAGGTAGGGAAAAAGTCCATGTCATACACCTCCTCCTCCTCCTCCTCCTCCTCCTCCTCCTCCTCCTCCCCCTCCTCCTCCTCCTCCTCCTCCTCCTCCTCCTCCTCCTCCTCCTCCTGCTTCTCCCCCTCCTCCTCCTCCTTCGTCTCCGCCTCCGCTTCCTGCCCCTTCACCGCCCTCTGCCTCGCTCCTCCACCGCCCCCCCCCCCACCCGCCTCCCACTCTCACGTTATCATCATCATTATCCTCCTCCTTGTCGTCGTCATCGTCAACATCATGATCATCATGATCATCATCATGATCATCCTGATCATCATCATCAGCATCATCATCATCATCATCATCAGCAAGCATCAGCATCATCATCATCGTCGTCGCAACCCTCCGACCCCCCCCTCCCCTCCTCCCCCTCGGCGGCTGCTCGGTCGGCCGGCGCCGCCCGGCGGGCCCGCCCCGCCCCCGCCTTATTACGACATCGACTTCACTCCGCAGACCGCGTCGCGGCGTGGGGGGGGGGGGAGGACGAGGACGAGGACGAGGATGAGGATGAGGATGAGGACGATGACGATGAGGAGGGGGAGGAGGAGGAGGAGGAGGATGAGGAATAGGAGGAGGATGAGAAGGAAGAGGAAGAGGAGGAGGACAGGAGGAGGAGGAGAAGGAGGAGGAGGAGAAGGAAGTGGATGATGACTTGGAGGAGTAGGATCACGCCCAGGCCCGACGGGCGGTGATCACGGTGCTGGTAGGGTCACCTGCGGAATCGCCCGAGTCTACGAGAGAAGGGTGATGATGATGATGATGAGGAGGAGGAAGAGGAGGAGGAGGAGGAGCAGGAGGAGCAGGAGGGGGAGGATGCGGACGCGGAGGAGTAGGAGGAGGATGATGAGGCGGAGGAGGAGAAGGAGGACGCGGGGGAGGATGATGATGACGAGGATGAGGACGATGAGGAGGATGAGTAGGAGGAGGAGGATGAGGAGGAGGAGGAGGAGGAAGAGGATGAGGATGAGGAGGAGGATGAGGATGAGGCAGATGCTTTCCCAAGCAGAGCTTGCCTCTGGGGGCCTAGCAGAGTCATAATTAGGTGAGCCCCGCCGCCGATTTCGGTGGCCATGCCCGGGTGCTCGGGTGGGGTGCCCTATAGCCCGATAGCCCACTAGCCCTATAGCCATATAGGCCTATAGTTCTATAGCCCTATAGCTCTATAGCCCTATAGCTCTATAGCAATATAGCCCTATGGCCCAATAGCCCATATAGCCCATAGAGCCCTATAGCCCAATATCCTTATAGCCATATCGCTTCATTACACTATATATAGCCCTATAGCCCTTGTTTTTCTCCCCCGCAGTCCGCGGGAGCCAACGTCGAAATCGCAACTTTCTACTCCTGGGATTTTGGCCCGCAGTGGCGGGGGTGCTCAAGCCTTTGCCATCCATCGAGATACATTCTACTCCCCCGCCCTCGCGGGGAGTAGAATGTATCTCGATAGATGGCAAAGGCTTGAGCGCCCCCGCCACTGCGGGCCATGCATCCCATGGCCCTGTAGCCCCATAGCCCTACAGCCCTATAGCCACCTACAGCCCTACAGCCCCAGCCCTACAGCCTTACAGCCCTGCAGCCCTATAGCCCAATAGCCAAATAGCCCCATAGCCCTGTAGCCATCATAGCCCTGTAGCCCTACAGCTCTACAGCCCTATAGCCCTATATCTAGCCCTAGCCTTATAGCCCTATAGCCCTATGATAGCCTTGTGGTCGTATAGCCTCATAGCCCAATAGCCCTGTAGCCCAATCGCCCTATAGCCCAATGACCCTATAGTCCTATAACCCAAACAAAACTCTGGTTGGGGGTTGTCTCCGGTGTTATTCATATATTGAATATATGACAACACTCAGGGGTTCAATGAACCCCTGATCAACTGAATTAGTGGCATGTCGGCGCCGGGGGCGCGCTAATTCAGAGCTGACCGGTCAGCTCTGAATTAGTGGCATGTCGGCGCCGGGATAATACAGGAAACACGAAAATGTCGGCGCCGACTTTTGGCAAGATCCTGGACGATGTCGGCGCCGACACCCCACTAATACAGAGCTGACCGGTCAGCTCTGAATTAGTAGCACGTCGGCGCCGGGGGTCCACTAATTCAGTCGAACTCTTGCCCACGGGGCGCCTTAAGGTTCTCTCTGGAACTACCCCATCCACCCTCCTCCGCCTCGTCCTCGTCCTCCTCCTCCTCCTCCTCCTCCTCCTCCTCCTCCCCCTCCTCTTAACTTAGTCTTCCTCCTCCTCCTTCCCAAAAATCAAACTCTTGCCTCTGCGGACTCTGGTTAGGTGAGCCCCACTGGCCATGCCCAGGTGCTCGGGTGCCTGGGGGTGCCCGGGGGTGCCCAGGCAGGTGCCCTATAGCCCTATCTATAACCCGATAGCCCAATAGCCCACTAGCCCAATAGCCTATAATAATTCTATAGCCCTATAGCTCTATAGCAATATAGCCCTATGGCTATAGCCCTGTTATAGCCCATAGCCCAATATCCCTATAGCCATATAGCCCTATAGCCTTATATCACTATAGCCCATATAGCCCTATAGCACTGCAGCCCTAAGCCCTATATCCTCATAGCCCTATAGCCTTAAAGCCCCATAGCCCCATAGCCCTAACACCCTATGGCCCTATAGCCCTACAGCCCTATCGCCCTAGCCCCATGGCCCAATAGCCCTAGCCCTACAGCCCTATAGCCCTTTAGCCCTATAGCCGTACATAGCCTTCTAGCCCAATAGCTCAATAGCCCAGCAACCCGATAGCCCTATAGCCCCATCGCCATATAGCCCAATAGCCCTATAGCCCTATAACCCCAACATAATTCTGGTTTGTCTCCGCACCCATTTTGGCTCTAGTAAACTTTGCATGACCTTGGCACTGGATCTTTTGAGATCATGGCACTGAGTACGATGTCAATGCAATTACAGATGGCAGACATCAAGGATGCTCCTGGTCAAGTAGTGGCCCATAGGAGGACGAGACGTCGCCCTGCAGCTCGGAGCCGAACCCCGCTACGCTCAAGGCCGGCCAACTACGGTTACGATATCACGTATGCCTCGGACTGCAGCGGCTTAGATGGCGGCGCGGCGGCACTCAAGCAGATGGACATTTCTTTTCGGCATGCCTTCGCCTCGGAGAAGAATAGTGTGTACCGTGCCATCACGGCAGCTTCGCATCCAGACGTAGAAATGATCTACAACGACATGCGGGATCGGCCACGAGACCAACTCCAAGACCGCCATGGTCACATCGACATCTATTGCGCAGGCTTCCCGTGCCAGTCTTTCGCGCCAAATGGCAACAAGCATGGTACTTCAGTTGAAGATGGAGCTCTAGTATGGGAAGTTGTGCGTACTATCGACGCTCTTCGCCCCACCGCCTTCGTCTTGGAGAACGTGAAGGCGCTGACGGAGGGCAAGTTCAGGAGGACATTCGACCGCATCATCTCCAGGCTCAAGGCCATCGGTGTCAATGAGTACTTCATCGACTGGAACATTCTCGACTCCTTGGATTTCGGCGTTCCCAGCAAGCGCGACCGCGTGTACATCATCGGGATCCGTGGTGCCTCATTGACCAGCTGGCAATGGCCTGAACCTGTACCTCGCAGACCTCTAGCCGACTTCCTTGACGACAAGACGGGCGACGACACGGCGATGGTCAATCTCAATTTCACGCAGCTCAGGAACCTAGAAGCGGGCTACCAAAAAATCCGAGATCAATGTGGCGAGTTCACGGAGCCTTTCGTGATTGACGTGGGATCGTCGCCGAGATTTGGCACGGGCGTGTCTCGAGACCATACGCCGACCATCACGAAGAGTCGCGCTGGTAGTTCCGAGTATTGGATTGTGTGCCGCAATAGGCTGATCACTACCAACGAGCTACTTCGTTGCCAAGGCTTCAAGCCCACAGACGTCACGATTCCCGACGGCGTGTCCACGAAGAAGCTCCAGGAGATGATCGGCAACGCCTTCACGGTGACAGTGTTCAAGGCCATCTTCAAGGCCATTTTCAAGGCCACTGGCCGTGCTCCCAACGGGGCACTTCGCGCCTGAGCTCGCGGGACTCAGCCGAGCCAGTGCGGATAGAGTTGGGGGGCCGCGTGGGCCTAGCAAAAAAAATATCCCAGTGCAGCCCCACCTAGGAGTTGGATCCCCTAGGGGGGAACAAAACATGAGCAGTGACGGTAAAGCTGAGCTAAAGCTCAGCTAAAACTAAGCTAAAACTAAGCTACAGCTAAGCTAAACCTACGCTGAAGCTAAGCTAAAGCTAAGCTAAAGCTAAACTAAAGCTAGGCTAAAGCTAAGCTAAATTTAAGCTAACACTAAACTAAAACTAGTCTGAAGCTAAAGCTACAGCTCAAACTAAGATACAGCAAAGTTAAAGCTAATATAACTCTAAGCTACAGCTAAGCTAAAGCTAAGCTATGGCTAAGCTAAGGCTAAGCTAAGGCTAAGCTAAGGCTAAGCTACAGCTAAGCTAAAGCTAAGCTAAAGCTAAGCTAAAGCTAAGCTACAGCTAAGCTCATATTCAACTAGAGCTAAGTTAAATCTAAGCTACAGCTAAGCTAAAGCTAAAACTAAAGCTAAAGCTCAAGCTAAAGCTAATGCTAAAGCTAATGCTAAAGCTGAGTCTAGGGGGCGCAACTGGGGGAACCGCTCCCAGGGGACTGGGGGAACCGCCCGGGGCGCTTTCCACTGCCCGGCCCCTTTAAGCTAGAGAGTAAGAACCTTTCTAGGCAGAGCCTAGGTAGGGAAATATCATCCTCCTCCTCTTTCTCCTCCTCCTCCTCCTCCTCCTCCTTCTCATTCTCCTCCTCCTCCTCCTCCTCTTCCTAGTCCTTCCCCACCTTGTTTTCCCCTCCTCCTCCTCCTCCTCACCATCATCGTCATCGCCACCATCACCATCGCCATCTGCCTCGAATTCACGTCGCCGTCACATTATCATCACCATCACCATCATCATCACCACCACCTCCCTCTCCCCTTCTACGTCGCCCTCCCACTCAGCGGCATCTACGTTGAAAGAGAGAGGCCCGACGGCTCCCCACCCCGACCCACTTACCCCACTTCCCTGTCAGGTCGCCTCGCTCGGACGCGGGGGAAGGCAATCCCCGCCCTTTCTTTCTGCTACTCCCCCACTCCCTCCTCCAGCCTCACCGCTCCTTTCCTCGTCCCCTTCCTCGCACCCTCGACCCGATCGCCACCCACCCGTAATTAGCCATTTTGGCTGTCTAGTTCTTTCAACCGAAGTCAGACAGACTCCATGCGGCATGGCCAAACGCGCTCCGGGAGCTCCAGAATCTGATCCACGGTCGAAGAAGGCCAAGGGCAAGGCAAAACCTCCGGCTCAAGTACAAGGGAACGCTCCAGCCGTCGGGCTCGTCGCGCCGGGGGCCACATGCATCAACGCAGAGTTTCATCACATGCTGAGCCAATGCGAGCAGAAGATCTTGAACCACCAGGTGTTCCATGATGTCTGCAACGGAGATCCCACTGGCGACTGCGGGACCCCCGCCTACGACGAGGGCGAGGCGGGTCGGCGGCTGCAGGCAGGACAGGACTATGTGGCGAGTTGCCCCTTATTCTGGCTCAACCTCCGCTACGAGCTCCAGCCGAACGTTCCGAAGTGCCGCCAACGCATCGAGAACTTGAAAGCCCACTTCTTCGGTAAGCCTGGGCCGATGCCTGGGAACGGGATAACAGTGAGCCACGTCATGGGCGAGGATCTACCCCATAAGCGCAAAGGTCAACTACGAGCTGTGTGTTCTCCAGAACTTCGTGACGCCCTACGCGTGGCCATCGCGGAGGACGTGGACACGGGGGACGAAGATAAGTTGAACGCCTGGGCCAAGATTCTCATGTCCATACCTTTTCGCTTCAAGGTCGTTCAGGAGGGGCACTACTTGAGCACGCTCTTCGAGGACGTGGTGCAGCAGCGCGAGGACATCGGCGTACTGCACGACAACACCAGGATGTCGGCCTTGCTTCGTTCATACGAAATCATTGACCTCAAGACCCAGCTCGAGGTTACTGAAGGCACTCAGAATAAGCACAAACTCGCGGACTACTACAAGAAGATCAAGTACTCCCCGACGTCCGAGGCCGTGTCGGTAACTTTCGTTGAGGCGACTCTCACGTTGCACAACAACGTGCTGTGCGTCCCAGAGGTGAGAGATGTCTGTTTCAAGTTCGACGGCATCGGCATCAAGAACCCCATGGACAGCGTGCACAAATACCGCCAGATCGCAATGGGCTGCGACAACAAGAAGGACCTCATGGTCTGGAGCTTCAACATGACGTGGGACTGGTGGAACCGCACCGATGGGAACGACTCGATATCAATCCGTATCTTACGAGGGGACGCCGCCGGCTGGGGCGGGGTGTCGCTGGTGAAGTTGTTCATCAATAAGCTGACGCTTCGCAACGCGCTCTGGAAGAAGATGGACGAGTTCAATTGGGACGTCAACGTGAAGGAGAGCATGAAAGATCTGACGAAGGACGTAGAGAGCTGCCGCTTGAAGCTAGGGTACCACGACGACCCCGACAAGGTCCCAGTCAAAGATTTAGCGGATCGGAGTTTGTGGCCAGAGAGCGCCGACAAGTTTTTGCTGCTGTTCGAGGTGCTCGTCTATGGCTACAGCTTGGACGTCATCATGATCAAGGCCATGCAGCAGAAGAAGGGCGTTGACGAGTTCTTGGAATTCCCCGAGGCTCCATGAGGAACGACGCAGGCGTAGATAGTTCCCTACCTAGGCTCTGCCTAGGATGGTTCTTACTCTGTAGCTTAGCTTTAGCTTAGCTTTAGCTTAGCTGTAGCTTAGCTGTAGCTGAGCTTTAGCTTAGCTTTAGCTTAGCTTTAGCTTAGCTTTAGCTTAGCTGTAGCTTAGCTTTAGCTTAGCTTTATGTTAGCTTTAGCTTAGCTCTAGCTTAGCGTTAGCTTAGCTTTAGCTTAGCATTAGCTTAGCTTTAGCGCAGCTTGAGCTTAGCTTTAGCTTAGCGTTAGCTTAGCGTAGCTTAGCTTAGCTTAGCTTTAGCTTAGCGTTAGCCTTAGCTTCAACTTAGTTTTAGTTTAGCTGTATCTTAGCTGTGACTTAGCTTTAGCCTAGCTTTAGCTTAGCGTCACCTTAGATTTAGCTTAGCGCTATCTGAGTGTTAGCTTAGCTATATCTTATAATTATCTTAGCTTTAGCTTAGCTTCAGCTTAGCTTCAGCTTAGCTTCAGCTTAGCTTAGCTTGAGCTTAGCTTGAGCTTAGCTTTAGCTTAGCTTTAGCTTAGCTTTAGCTTATGGCTAGCTTAGCTTTGTCTTAGCTTTAGCTTAAGTCTACTTTAGATTTCGATTTAACTTAGCTTAGCTTTAGCTTAGCTTTACTGTTCCTACTAATGCTGCTTTCCTGGGGGCTCCAACTCCTAGGTGGGGTCGCACTGGGATAATTTGTTTTATCACCCTTCAGGTTTACGCCCCCCCCCCCCCCCCCCCCCCCCCCCCCTCACATTTAAGCTTGTAACACTGCTTTCATCCCCCTCTATCCCCCTGTCTGCGTCTTTCCACCCCCGCCCCAAGGTTTCGAGCTACCTGCGGGCCGTCCAGGCCGCGTACGCCAGGGAGACCAGGAAGACGTCAGATGCCATGAGCGACGGGGAGGGCGAGGTCGGAGCTTCAGCACCCAGCGCCGTCGCTGCAACTGCGCTCGCCGAGAACCAGTCGGTAGTTCAGAAGATCCTCTCTTCAGCAAGCACGGACCCTTCCAATGTGACCGATGACGTGCTGCAAGAGGCCAAGAACTACTCCAAGAGCGCGGACCGCGACGTGAAGAGCGTTGTGAAGCTCGTGTCGGCCGCCACGTCCATGGATGAGCTGAAGGCGGCAATCCAGAAGACGTCGGCTTGCAAGGTGGTTGGCTCGAACAAGAAGCACGTCGCCATCGTCCTCGATGCGAAAAGACTCTGTGCGAAGCTGGCTCGCAGGCAAAGCGGCGCTCGCCTCCGACAAGGCCAGTTCAGCTATCAAAGCTCCTCGGCGCTGTCCTCGCCGCGCGGGGCCACGACGGCCAGCTCCACGAGAACGACGTCCTCATCGGGATCGATGGCGACAAGAACGACTTCGAGGAGAAGGTGGTCAAGGCTTTGGCGCCGCTAAAGCTCGACAACACGAAGCTACTCACCATCTACACGCAAGACTCGGTAGAGAAACGCTTGGATCGCCCGGGGGGCTCCAACGCGCTCACGCTCACGGAGACGGTCCACCTGATGACCACCACGAAGTTCCAGTGCAAGGTGCAGCCTCGCAAACTCCTGACGGGCCAGACTACGCGAGCAAACGTCCTCGGGCCCCTGGCGCACGCCAACCTCGCGGACAAGACCGTCACCTGGACGATCACGTGGGCAGAGAAGAAAGAGTTGCTAAGCGTGGACAACATGCCCTTGCCGGGGGGCAGGTGCGAGGGGTCAGATGCGGCATCAGCAGCGTCTGAGAAGACGGAAAAGGTGAAGCCGACTGATTTGGTTCCTGCTTTCTATCACGAGTCGCCCCCGTCGCTCTCGGTGGAGCTGGCGCACCTCGTGCAGGCCGTTGCCATAATAGACTTGACTCCTGGATCCGGCCATTGGGCCATGCATGCCGTTCGGCATCGCATTCCTTATTGCGGGGTGTGTTTCACGGAGAAACACGTGGCGATGTTGTACGAGAAGTTGATCAGCCGCTCGCTCGACGCGAAGCTTGACGCCAACGACAAGGACATGTACGACGCCTCCCTCGCGAGCATCGTGACGAAACACACCAAGGAGGGCAACGCGCCGAAGAAGATTTCGGAGACCACGGACCTCCCGAACACGCCAGCGACCAAGCCGACTCCGACGCCGAAGCCACCCGGCGGCGGCGCCAGCAGGGATGCGCTCTTGCAGAAGATCGCTGCCCTGAAGGAGCAGCAGCAGGCGCAGCCCGCTGATGCTGACGTGGATGAGTGAGTGAACGCCCATCAGCGGGCTGCTCTGAGCTACTGTGGCACGCGCGGTGCGGCCGCCGTGGAGACGGCGGCGGAGACCAGTCTTTCGAGTGAAGCCAGGCTGGCATCGGAGGCCAGCCGCCAGACAAAATAGTAGGTAACAAATATCATCGTCATCATCATCATCATCACCATCATCATCATCATCATCATCATGATCATCATCATCATCATCATCAGCATCATCATCACCACCATCACCATCACCATCACCATCACCATCACCATCACCATCACCATCATCATCATCATCATCATCACCCGTCCTCCTCCTCCTCCTCCTCATCCTCCATCACCTTCCTCGGCAGCCTCGTCGTCGCCTTCCTCGTCCTCCTCCTCTGGCTTCTCCTCACCAATTTCCTCATCGTCCTCCTCATCCTCCTCATCACCCTCCTCATCACCCTCGTCCTCGCCTTTCTCATCGTTCTCTTCTGGCTTCTCATCATCCTCCTCCTCATCGTCCTCCTCTTCATCCTCCCCATCATCCTCATCATCCTCCTCAGCACCCTCCTCATCATCCTACTTATCGTCCTCGTCCTCTCCTCCGCGGATTGCCATTTAGGCACGTACTCCTAAGCGGGGGCCAGCCTAGGGGGGCCAGGCTTCGGTCGCTGATGGCGCAAGTCGAGCCACCGCCCGCTAATCAGCAGCTGAAGGTTGATGATGCTACAACGAATGTCGCAGATACGTTGGCTACGGAACGCGTTTGGGGGCGCCCTGGGGGGCGGGGTGGGGAGGCGGGGGATGGGAATGGAGGAGCGGGCATATATGATATTTGGCCAGCCACAGGCCGCGAGACCCAGGATTATTGGATTCTTTAGCCCACGTATCTGCGATCAGAAGCGCACGAGTATCGAGATCGTCGACTTAACGGGCGGCGACCTCGTCGAGTACCCAGAACCGACTGAGCTGAATACATCAGCGAAGAAGACCCGCCGTGAGCCCCGTCTAGCGCCTACGTGCACGTGGCTTCCGAAGCTTAGGGACCGGCTAAGGAATGCCCGTTCCTCGCAGAGTTTCAACATTTAAGCACTAGCTCGGATTGCCCACCGCAGCGTCTCCCCAACGTGAAAAGTCAACGGTGAACAATATAGACGGATGGTGAGACATTATGAGTAGGACGATTGTCGTCACACATTGGGGAGAGTGTTGTGGGCGATCCGGCGCCATCATGGGGCGATGGTGCGTGCGAGATGCCAGCCAACGTGGGCCGTTGGAACAAAAAACAAGACCACTATGCCTCCAAGAAGACCGCCCGAGGATTGCCCAATATGCCTCCAAGACGGCCCCAAGACGGCCCCAGAACGCCACAGGACAGCCCCATAGTAGGCTTCCAAGACGGGCCACGAGGCTCCCAATATGGCTCCAAGAGGGGGGGGGGGCACCCAACGCATAAAGCCTCAACCCTACGACCCTAATACTGGCCCTAAACCTTAACCCCATCCCCCAAACCCTAACCCTAAGGCCCCGACCCTAGGACCCCCGACCCTAGGACCCTGCCCCGAACCCCGATATCCTAAACCTAAGACCCCAACCTGCTGGCCCGAAGGACCTAGTTGATAATAGCCCGATTTGGGCTCGAGCCTACATCTTCAAGACTACGGTTTTCATCTTCGCAATCTGTGCTAGAATATGCCCGTCGATGATGAGCTGCACGCTGAAGTGCACGTGGAGGCATACCCGAAGATCAATATTCGACTTTCTGAATTACCGACTGGATTTCACAGGCAAACAATCATCCATGTGCCGATCTTAGTAGACATCAGGAGCACAGCTGCGGACGGCGCCGAACACCATGAGTTTATGTCTCAGCTTGCCGACGGATCTGATGGCGGCCCGCCAGCAAAATCACAGAAAATTGAAGCTGTTGACTCATCTCCAGAGCCAGAGCCAGCAGCCGCATCCGAGTTGGAGAAGCAACCATCCGAGATGGAGAAAACGCAGCGGGAGCAAGAACCCCCATTACCGACACTGGAAGAAGGCTCGTCCGTGCAGTTCTCAGTCAGAGTTTCTGGTGCAAGGAGTTCTTCAGACGCGGCTGGTTCAGAGGCCCCTCCAAATGACCCTTTTCACGGGCTCGGTATTATGCCAGATGATTTGGTGGAGATGCCATGCGATTCGAATCCGCAGGGCAGGTTTTGAATACTGTTGAAGCAACGCCCAGAGTAGATGGCCACAGCCTGTGCCGGCACGCATTTGGCGTGCCTCGTGTCTCGGCACGCATTTGGCGTGTCGTCGTGGCGGGACCTAACGGACGCAAAGACTTGCAGTGGCGGTGTCGTTCACGGCGTCTGGAAACCCTGGGGCCCTCGGGGAACGAGCCCACGGCGCGAAATCATACAAGCAGTAGGGGGAGGGGGTCCTCCTCCTCCTCCTCCTCCTACTCCTCCTCCTTCCTCCTCCTCCTCCTTCCTCCTCCTCCTCCTCCTCCTTCGGGGTCGAGGGAGGGAGCGAGCGAGCGAACGAGAGACACTCCGCCCCCCTCAACCTCTCCGTCCTTCCCGCTGGCCGGCCAGCCGGCCCGCGCGCCGCCCTGCAGGAGGATGAGGAGGAGGATGCGGGCCGCTCAACGGCCTGAGGCGGCGGGTCCGCTCATTTCTGGGCCCCCCCTGGCTGGAACAAAGATGGTCCAAGACGGTCTCCAAGATGGCCCAAGAGGATGCCCAAAATGCCTCCAATATGGCCCAATATGGCCCCATATGCGTCCACGTCCGCCGAAGAAGCCTCCAGGAGGGCCCAAGACGGCTTAATTATCCCAGAGCGACCCTACCTAGGAGTTGGAGCCCCGAGGAGATCAATATTAGTAGTAACGGTAAACGCCATCCTCCTCCTTCTCCTCATCGTTGCAGTTGTAGCAGTAGCGGTAGTAGTAGTAGTAGTAGTAGTAGTAGTAGTAGTAGTAGTAGTAGTAGTAGTTGTAGTAGTGTAGTGGTGTAGTAGTAGGTAGTAGTAGTAGTAGTAGTAGTAGTAGTAGTAGTAGTAGTAGTAGTAGTAGTAGTAGTAGTAGTAGTAGTAGTAGTAGTAGTAGTAGTAGTAGTAGTAGTAGTGCAGCTTAACACATACATCTACATCTAGCCCTACATCCACATCTACACATACAGATACATCTACATGTACACATGCATCTACATCTACATCTACATCTACATCTACATCTACATTTACATCTACAACTACACTCACATCTACATCTATATCTACATCTACACCTACATGTACATCTACATCTACACCTACATCCACAGCTACACCTGCACCTACACTTAAATCTACATCTACACTTTCGCATTGGTGTTGCTTGTGCTTTGCGTTGCCTTTGCCATTGTTATTGCCTTTGCTTTGGCCTTTGTCGTTGGTTGTGTTTTGCTGTTGTTTTTGCTATGATATGCTGCGCTATGCTATGCTATGCTATGTTATGCTGCGCTATGCTGCGCTATGCTATGCTAGGGTGTGCTAGGCTGCGCTATGTCACGCTAGGATATGATATGCCATGCTATGCTGCGCTATGTTATGATATGCTATGCTATGCTATGCTGCGCTATGACTTGCTATGCTATGTTATACCGCGCTCCGTCATGCTAGGCTATGATATGCTATGCTATGTTATGCTAGGCCAGGCGATACTATGCTATGACATACTGCCCTATGCTATGCTATGTTATGCTGCGCTATGCTATGCTATGATGCGCTGTGCTATGCGATGCTGCGCTATGCTATGTTATGACATGATATGCTATGGTATGACATGTTGTGCCGCGCTATGATGTGCAAGGCTATGATATGCTATACTATGCTGCGCTATGCTATGATATGCGATGATATGCAATGCTATGCTAATGCTAAGCTAAGCTAAGCTAAGCTGAGGTAAGCTAAACTATGCTAGGCTAAGCTAAGCTGGGGTGAGCTAGGCTAGGCTAGGCTAGGCTAAGCTAGGCTAAGCGAAGCGAAGCTCAGCTAAACTGGGCTAGGCGAGGCTAGGCTAAGCTCAGCTAGTGTTTAAGCTTAGTTCAGCTAAGCTAGCTTATATGGGATAAGCAACGCTAGGCTAAGTGGACGTAGCTGGTGGAACCGCGGGGCGGATCCTGGGGGAACCGCCCAGGGCGGGGATCACTGCCCGGCCCCGGTCAGACAGAGAGTAAGAACCCTCTGGGCAGAGCCTGGGTATGGATAAACACTATGTATGGTTATGAAACGGGAGAAAAACCCAATCACATTTTTGCTATAGGGCTATGGGGCTATAGGGCTATAAACAAATAAAGCAAATCAGCTCGGACGTAGAGATGAAAATGGGGTGCACGAACATGCACGCCGCCACCTGGCGGGCGCACGGGGGGGGGCGAGAGGAACAATGGCGAGACATATGGCAGGAGCGGGACGGGGCCCAGAGCGAATCGGGGAGAGATGTGGTGAACTCTGACATGTGAGAGAAGAAAGTGACGGGGAAATGGTGGAATGTGGGAGGAATGATATCGTCGATGGAAGATGGACGGGGGGGGGGGGAATGGGCAATGATGGGTGCGCCCCTGGTATTTATCATGTTTATATATATATATATACATGTGTAAGCATGTGTGTATACATCTGTGTATATACACAGATGCACACACACGCTTACATATGTATAAACGTATATATGTATGTGGCTGGATGTACACACGCACATGTACATACTCGTATGTGCATCTGAAATTCTGAGATACATATAATGGGTATACGCGACGGCATTGTATCTATATATGATAGATATAGTGCATATCATACCTAGATCAGACCAAATATATGTTCCCAAATACATAGATTGGGCGATATATATATAATCATATATAAATACATATATATATATATATACACATATATACACATATATATATATATATATGTATCCAAGCCGCCTTAACTCCACGTGACCTCATGGATCACAGGCAACGCAGAAAAAATAACCCCGCGCGACCCCTGCTAAGACTATTCCA
>CAUYUJ010019588.1:0-49251 GCA_963575745.1 Prorocentrum cordatum | reverse complement strand
TCGTCCTCCTCGTCCTCGTCGTCCTCCTCGTCCTCCTCGTCCTCCTCGTCCTCCTCGTCCTCCTCGTCCTCCTCCTCCCCTCCCTCCTCTCTCTCATGCCCGACATCATTCTTCCCCGGCCTTCCTAATCCGACAGGGCCGCGAAAGCGCGCGCGAATTGTAAGTCTTCGCAGGCTGATCCAAATTTCGGTTCGACGGCTTCCCCAGCTTTTGGAATGTGGAGATAGAAAGAAGCTGGATTGGGAGGGAGGTGGAATAGAATTGGAACGCGCCAGAATAAGAACACGCCGGAATGAGAGGGAGCCAGAATGAGGATAAGAACCGGAATGCGATGACGTCAAAATGGGGAGAAAACCGATTAGGAGGGAACCGAAATGAGAATAAACTGGAATGAAGATAGAATGACACGGGGTCCGCAGTTATGGAAAGCCGGGGCCACAGTTATGGAAGCCTGGGTCGGCAATGATGGAAACCCGGGCCCGTGGTTATGAAAACCCGGGTCTGCAGTTACGGAAACCCGGGCCCGCTGTTATAAAAACCCGGGCCTGCAATTATGGAAACCCAAGTCTGCTGATATGGAAACCCGGGTCGGCAATTATGGAAACCCGTGTTCTGTTATGGAAACTTGTGTTCAATTATGGAATCCATTGCGGCCGTGTGGGCGGTGGCATTCGGGCCCTTGGTGGAGTTCTTTGCGAGGCCACAAAACGGTAGGGAAATATGGAAATCCGGAAACCCGGGTAAATCCGTTATCAAGGAAACCGGCATTACGTGTAGTCTATGATTCAAGATTTTTTGCGTAAGGTCTGCGATTCAATGAATATTGTTTGTGTTTCGGTGCGTGCGCATGCGGTATACAAGAATTCCGGTAAAATAATCTTGAAATTCACCTCAAAAAATTTCCCAGAGCAGGAATCGGAATAAATCGTATTCGTCGATTGCCTTATTCGTGTTAGGGTAGGGGCCATGGTTGCCGTAATCTTGCTGGGTAGTGTCTTCAGTTTTCAGTTGTTACATTTCGACTGCAGCGTAGCCCTATGAAAGCGTCGTTTGTTATGTGGTAAATATTGCATTCCTTTGCCGTATCCATATTTCACGCCGATTCAAGCGCCGACGCTGATTCTGTTCGCGTGGGTTCCGACGACTGCGTTTGCTCCGAACCCGATCTTTAGCGTTCATATCCATTCCGATGGTACGACGGACGACGAGCTTACTCATATTATTGCTAGAGCGCAGCAATGACGATGGTACCTGCGCCAGCACGACCCTTGGTTCCCCTATATTACCACCAGGGCCCAACCTCATCCCGCTCCCCCCCGGATGCACCCGAGCCTCTTCCACACGATAATGCTCGCCTTGCCCCAGTGACTTCCCCTGACGATGTTCCGACGGAGGCGCGGTCTGGCCCACCCATTCCGACTGCAATTGCCGCACCTCCCTGATCTCCGACCCCTGTAGCAGGCATGGATACTTCAGAGATCCAGAGATCCCTCTTGGGGTACCCGAGGCGCCATCTCATGAGCCAGCATTGGCATACGACATGGGCGACATGAGCGAGCTGGGTTACCATTACAGGAGTCCGGGACGAGGGCGGAGAACTTCTACCAGGAGACGTCGCAACGCCGAGCGACGGCCTTCCAAACCAACCCCAATTTCCAGGCCTAGTCCAACCCCCGTCCCATCGCGGTCCCGCCCCCGACATGTTCCCTGACCTTGCGCCTGCACCGACGACAAAGAGGGCAATACACAATTTGTTGGAACTACTGGATGCCATACCATTGGGAAGTGCACAAGAGCACGTTCGGAGCAGGAGCACGTTCGGCACGCAGACCGCCGCGGCCTCCGACTCCGAAGGCACAGAATGTTTCCAGCTGTGCGTGTTCCCTCGGCGTGAGGCCTCGCGCGAATGCTGGTGAATTCCATGCCATCAGCGGTAGGTGGTTGCCTGGGCGCGTGCAGGTGAAGCCAGTCATGTCGAAAATGCCAACACAAAGTCCCAGTATCACTCCCATCCATGCAAGACACCGATGTGGCCAAACCTTAAAGTAGAATAATACATCGGTTGCTCGCCCGCGCAAATGGCCGTGGCATGTACCACGGCGAACTTGCATTCCTGGGGGGGCGAGGACGAAAAGGACAATGTGGACCCGCTGGCCGCCATTATGGTCCTGGATCCCCAATTTCATAATGTAGAGCCAATACCGTACCATCTACTTCTCCCAATGTTCGAAAGAACCATTGGTTGCGGAACGCACCGTCGTAGGCGAAGACGTAATACGGGTGAAGAAAAGTAAAAAACGTGAAAATAAACGGTTGGAATGGCGGAGCGCGCGCGGGTCCCCAAATCATTCGAAGTCCTGCCTTACGCCAGTGGCTGCTTTCGCATGGCATCGCCTCGCCAATTTCGAGACACCACTCACACGCTCCGAGGCCACAAAAGCAGCTCTGCCGAAGGCCCCGACGGCTGCTTTCGCATGGCTGCGTCCAGCTCATTTCGGCGCACACCTCACACGTTGCGTGGCCCCACAAGAGCTCCAACAGTAACGCCAACGCCAAGGCCAACATGTACTGCTTAATGTTGGCATGCTCCTCATACGCTTTTTGCCCCAACATGAAGCTCGCTTTCCTTCGTGTCCCACCGTCTTCGCGGCACTTACGCCTGCATATGGGTGGGTCCTTCGCCAGGGTAATGCTATGATTTTTCTGTACTGCATTGTTTGGTTATCCTTGGTTTGGATATCTTTATTTCGCATGTTTCCCCGATTCATTTTTGCACATCATGCGTTCTGTCTGGAACGGTCGCGGGTTCTGCGTGGAACGGTCGCACCTTCTGTCCTTTCTTTCTGAAACGCTTGTTGTATTGTTTACGGGAAATGTTGGAACGCACTTCGGAATGCTGAAACTGTTCCAGAACGCTGGAACTGTCTTCTGAACGACGGAATAATTTCCGGATCGGCACCCTTCATCGTGGTAGTACGAATCGTGGGCAACACATCTAAATCACATCGGCGAGCCCTTCGATAAATTGAGACGGCATTCTGCGAACAGCCCAGAAGACCAAAACTTCGCCACCAGAGCGGGAGATATGGGGGAAGAGGCAAAAGATGATAAGATATTGCGAAGACATATTGAATTACGTGGCGAACTGCAGTTGAGCAAGCAGATGGGCAATCTGCGCATGTTCGCCAAGTCCCTGCGGCACAATAACTGTATAGGACATGGAACACGGAAGGCTTCGACATTGACTTGCCGCGCGAAACTCACTACATCGTACAGCAAACTCCCAAGCACACAACACAGCGGCCTGCAACGCAACAACTACCAAATACACACACACACACACTTCTCAGAGAAGGCGGGCACCTCCAAGGTGCGAAATGAAATTGCCAGACCCTGCTGACAGGGCTGACGCAACGGCACCATATTCGAAGAGAGCCCGCCGGCGACCAGTCAACGGGACAACCCACCACCGCCAACTATCAATGGACGAGAAGATTTGAGATCACTGACGCGGGCTGGGGCAAAAGGGAAGAAAACAAGCCACCAGTCGATCACAACTTTCGTTGGGCGTGGCTTAATGGGGGGGGTCACAAATGGGGGGGTCAAAAAAGGTCCCCTTTAGTGCCCCTTTCGGGCCCCTCCGGAGCCCCAAGGGGGCTCGTTTAGGTACCGTTTGGGTACCTTTTCGGACCACCCGCGACACCCCCCCATTTATGACCCCCCCATGACGCGGCGCCCAATTTCGCGCAACTGCGGGAAGCCCGGCAGCGAATAGCCGGCCTCGTGGGGCGCAAGGGCTGCGCAGCGGAGCTTCGGGTGCAGCCGGGGCCCCGCCGCCACTTGAATTTTACAGTGGCAGGGGCCTTCCTTCCCAATGCGCTGGCAGAGCCGCAGTCCGTAGAACTGTCAGAACAGGTCGCTTTGGGATCCGCTGGCAAGCCTGGATCCAAAGAGGGGCTCGGCCGTTCCTTCGGTTTGCATGCGTTCCGCTACGTTTTTGGCGGCGACCCTCCTTGGTGTTCTGCGGAGGAAAAAATGCATGCATGACCCTATGATATTCGCAGGGGCAAGTGAATACCCACGTTGCCCTGAATGCGAAGGGGTTCTCGGCGGGTGTATGTTCACTGAGGAAGGGGGATGGGGACGGAAAGGGAGAGGGACATGGGAGGGGCAGGAGAAATGGAGAAGGGGGGAGGAGGGGCAGGAGGGGCACTAAGGAGGCAAGGGGGGAAAGGAAGGGGAGACGGGAGGGGAAAGAGGAGGGATGGAAGCAATCAGGGATCATGAAGGGCGGACGCGGGATGAACATGGAGAGGCAAGGGGAGGAGAGAAGGGGGATGAGGGAGAAGGAAAAGGGGGGTGAGAGGGTGCAGCAATCAACCGGAACGAGCACATAGCCGTTACCGCCCGTGAAGAAATGGCGTGCCAAACGCCCCAATCGGCCGCGACATCCCTGCCTCCACCCGGCCGTTTCGCCTCCGAACGGCCCCGTGGCGCCGAGCGGTCTACTGTTGTGTGGACGCAGGGGTAGTGCCCGCGGCGCCGACTGTCATACTAACACGAACGGCCCCTAGGCCTAAGGAAAGAACACTACGGTATTGCGGCTGCCGCGGCAAGTGCGACTGCTGCTGCTGCTGCTGCCCCTTCTTCCTTCTCGTGCCCTCCTCCGCTGCCTCAGCTTCCACCCTCCTCCTCCTCCTCCTCCTCCTCCTCCTCCTCCTCCTCCTCCTCCTCCTCCTCCCCCTCTCATCCTCGCCGGCGTGCTGCGACTTCGGCTGTGCCTTCTCCTCCTTCCCCCTCCTGCCGCGTCACGTCCCCTTCGTCCTCGTCCTCCTCGCGCGGCACCACCACCCCCACCGTTTCCTCCTGCTCGCCTTGTGTTCATCTCTTGCTCCAGCTTGCCGCCATCATTCCCTTCCGCCCGCCCATCCGCCTGCCTGTCAACCGCCTTCCCTTCCGCCCTCTCTCCATTTCCCTGTCTACCCCGCCGCTCCTCCGCCTTCTCCTCGACGTTCCTCCTTTTCACTCCGCTGCGCCCCCCTCCTCCTGCCTCTTGCCCTGTCCTGCTCTTTCTCCTCCTCCACCCTTCACGCCCATCTCCCCTATCGTCCTCCTCCTCCCCCTCCTCCCCCTCCTCCTCCTGCGCCTCATGCACCTCCTCCACGAGGAGGAGGAGGAGGAGGAGGAGGAGGAGGAGGAGGAGGAGGAGGAGGAGCTGGAGGGTGGCTCCTTCTCAAATCTGTTCCTCTCGCCCTGGCGCTGCGCGCATGCGTCTTGGTGAGAAACTGCACCAGCGCCACGGCTGGACGGCGGCCCTGCGCCGCGCACATGCGTCTGAACCGTTCGCCACCGCTTCAGCGATGGAGGACGGCCCGCTTTCCACATGTGCTTCTCGCTTTCGCGCCGCGCACTTTTGTAAAGTTGCAACAGCCTCAGATCTGGAGGGCGATTCCTGCTCGGCCCACTTCAGCACCGCGCAGATTCGTCTCAGACAAGTGCAGCGAACTCGAAGATGATGCTCCCGTTCAAGATGTGGTTCCCGCCTTCGCGCCGCGCTTATTCGTCGTAGATGGATATTCGCAACAAGTCCAGGACTCGTATGGCTGAAGTCCCAAGAACGGAATTCTGGCACGACTTAAGATTGCCATGACGCTTCCTTCAACTTGATTCGAGGTGTTACGTCTCAGGAGTGGCGTTCTGTTGCGGTTTAGGATTGTCAGGGCGCAGCAATCATGTAGATTCGCAGCGTTGACGTCCCAAGAATTAGGTTTTGGCACGGTTGGGGATTCTCAGACGGTCGTCTTCCGATGGGACGTTGACACTTCCTGCAATGAAAACAGCTTCCTACAGGGAGCTATGACAACAAGCAGACGGCGAGCTTACTGCAACATTGTTGATGCAATTCGGCTTGATACTTGTATTCCTCATTGTCCTCCTTCTCCTCCTCTGCCTCCTCTTCTCCCCCCTCCTCCTCCGCTTCCTCCTCTTCCTCTTCTTCCTGATCCTCTAGCCTGGTCCAGCCGCGCAGCGCCGCGGCGGACTCGCCGATGCACCATTACCATTGCCATTACCTCCTCCTCCTCCTCCTCCTCCTCCTCCTCCTCCTCCTCCTACTCCTCCTCCTCCTCCTCCTCCTCCTCCTCCTCCTCCTCCTCCCGTCGGAACGGTGGCAGCTGACGGCCAAACGCAGCGAACTGCGCGCCTTCCTCGCGCTTGTGGGCCCGCGGACACCGTGTGCGCGCTGGGCGGTTTCGAAGCCGCTCGCCTTGCGTTGCCCTTTGTGTTCGGGCCATACTTCGGGCATCTGGCGGCCGTTCGGGACGATCCGGGGCATCCCCAGAACGCCCTCGGCGAGGCGCAGCTGCTGGAACGCATCCTGAGGTTAGAAAACCGCAGTGCGCTGACGAAGACGCACGATGATCTCTCCTCCTGAGGCTACCCCCTCCTTGGCGTTGCCCCCGAATCCCTGCTGCCTTCCCCTTGTGGACGTCCGAAATGGCTAATCAGTGCGGAGAGCACTGGCACGATTTCCACCAGCAAATGCTGTCCGAAACCGGCAGCGGCCGCTCTTGGGCAGCCTGCCGTCTGTCGCCTGTCTCTCATGGGCAACGCCCGCTGGGGACCCCGACAGCGAGTCCTGCTCACAACACGCAGCAAATACTGTCGGTCCTTGTGTCCATTCTGTCCGTACCTCCGCCTTCGCCTCCTCCGCCTCCTCCGTCTCCTCCGCCTCCTCCTCCTCCTCCTCCTCCTCCTCCTCCTCCGCCTCCTCTGCCTCCTCCGCCTCCTCTGCCTCCTCCGCCTCCTCCTCCTCCTCCTCCTCCTCCTCCGCCTCCGCCTCCTCCTCCCGTTCAGGAGGCCAAATGCGAACCCTACCCCAGCACCCGACGATTTCTAAGGGGGGAGGTGGGGTTCACTTCGTTCGGGACCTCCAGAGCGAACTGAACCCCGCCTTCCCCTCAGAAATCATGGGGTGCTGGGGTAGGGTTCGCATGTGGCCACCGACCATTTCGATCGTACCGACCTCCCCCCAAAGCATCTGGCGACCCTCCTTGTTCGATGCGTGGGCCCTCGGAGGTGCGGACCACTTCCCCATAGGGCTGGCGGTTCCTCCGGAGCAACTGTTGGACGGTCCCTGGGGCCCGTGGAGGGCCACTGGAGGCCGCCAAAGGCCCCAAGCCGGCTGCTCCAAGTTTTTGGGAGCCTCGTGTCTTCCCAGGGACGCACTGGCCCAGGTCATTGCAATCCCTGATCACTCAGGCCTTGCGGAATCCTGCGGGATCCTGCGCGCTAGCCCGGGTCAGCTAGGGCAACTATCTTCGAACTTCGCGCGCGACGCAAGATTCTCTTCGCGCTGCCGCGCCGCCACCTCCCGGACAGGATGAGGGGCTTGCGCCTCGCGCTGAAATCGCCCAGACTGCGGAGCGTGACTAACGTTGCACCCTCGTAGTGGCCGTAGGTCAATGCACCCTTGTCGGCTACACGCAAGAGTGACACCGGGCAAGAGTGACCTTTGGTGCGCAGAGTAGGGGGGCGCAAAGTGGCCAACTCCAACCGCGCAAGCAGGCGCTACCGCATCGCACTCAGGGATCGGGGGGGGGGGGGGCCGATGAGCCCGCACCAAAGGTCACTCCAGCAAACTGCCACTCTTACGTGTGGTGGATCCTGGCTTTGCCGGATCCTGCAAAATCCGGCGCTCTGGCTAGCCGCAGTTTGCAGCGCACCCCCGTCTCTGTTTCCTACTTCCCCGAGCGACATCGTCGACGCGTAATGAGCAGGCACGGGTTCGACCTGAACACGAGCAGCACCCTCGAGCGAAGTGGCGCTGAGACACAGCACGAGGCGGCAACGGCACACCAGCGAAGCGAACCGCACCCGACGTTCTTGGGCGTCGCTTGTTAGGGGAGCGATTACTGGGGAGAGGAAAGATGCACTCTTCGGGGTCCTACAATGTCCAAATCCCCTTTTGGGCCCTGAAGGCAGCGATTACGGGGGAGCGATTACTGGGGAGAGGAAAGGTGCACTCTTCGGGGTCCTACAGAAATCCTCTTTGGGGTCCTGAAGGGCCCCGGGGCTCTGAGGGGGCCCTTCTCGGCAGCCTTCGCTGCCCACCCATCTATCACCACCCCATTAAGCGACGCCCAACCTTCCCTCCCCGGCTTCGCGCCGGCTCGTGCGGCGGCCTAGCGCGCCGGTGGCTCAGGAGTCGCCGGGGAAGAGCGTTTTCCTCGGTGGCGCGCGCGGGAAGGGATGGGGCAACGGAGGGAGGGAAGGCCTCCTCCTCCTCCTCCTCCTCCTCCTCCTCTTCCTTGTCCTCTTTCCCTCCCTCCTCATCGGCCTTCTCCTCCTCCTCCTCCTCCTCCACCTCCTCCTCTTCTTCTCCCCTCGTTCCCTCCTTATCTTCCTCCTCCTCCCGTCATCCTCCGTCCCCTCCTCCTCCTCCCCCTCCTCCTCTTCTTCCTCCTCCTCCTCCTCCTCCTCCTCCTGCTGTTCTTCGTGCTCCTCCCCTCCTCCCCCTCCTCCTCCTCCTCCTCCTCCCTGTTCATCCTCTTCCTTCTCCGCCTGCTCCTTCTCCTTTTCCTCTTGTTTCTGTTCCTCTTCCTCATCTTCTTTCGTTTCTTCCTGCTTCTCCTTCCCTTCCTTCTCCTCCTCCTGTTCCCCCTGTTCCTTTCCCTCGTTCTCCTCCTCTTCCTCCGCCTCCTCCTCTGACTCCTCCTCTCCTCCCTCCTCCTCCTCCTCCTTCACTTCCTCCTCCTGTTTCTGCTGCTGCTCCTCCTCCTCCTGCTCCTCCTTCTCCTCCTCCTCCTTGTCCTCTTTCTCCCTCGTCCTCCTTCCCGTGCTCGTCCCCCTCCTCCTCCTCCTCCTCCTCCTCCTCCTCCTCCTCCTCCTCGTCCTCTCCTCCTTCCTCTGTTAAAGGAATGAGGGAAGGGCGGGGGCAAAGGGCGCGGACGGAGGGAGGGGATGATTCATTTGTAATCAGAACCCAGAGGGAATCAGAAAACAACTGTCGGGAAAAACGGCCAAGTGAGATGATATACTTGCACGTCGTAAACCTTTACACGCGACGTTCGCGCGGCCCCGATTGTGAAAACACGATTCGCGTTTCCGAGAGTTGGGGAGGGGGGCGTCTTGGAAATACATGAGGGCGAGTGGGGGGATTGTAAAACACCAGTGTGCTGTTGTCCTACATATTGCGAACCCATGTTGTCAGAGCAGGCGTGCAGAAAAGCGGCAGGTATTTGTCTAAGTATTGGGGGCTTTGTTTCCAGAGCCGAAGCGCCGACTGATGGCAGGGAAGGCGTGTCAGAGGCGGGGGGGAAATAACAGCGGGAGCGGGAGCGGGATGGGGCAGGCGCGGAAAAAAAGGTAACAACAACGAGCAACGCGCGCAGGGGAAGGATGAGGGCGAGAAGGGGAGGGGGAACATATATAGGTAGGAAAGATCAAACTAGCCAGGCCTAGCAAATCGGGAGGCCCCGCCTATGCCCGACGCCCCACCCGCAGCACACGAATCCAATAGTGGCGCAGCTGGATCTCGGCATTGGGAGCGCGCTCCCACATCGCGCAAGGAGGGCACCCGCGCGCGGCCCCCATGTCGACGACTCGGCGGATGGAGACGCGCGTTGCGGTCGCGAGGGGGCGGGGGCGGAGGAGCGAGGGGCAGGCTGGAGCAGGGCGGGGGGAGGAGAAAGGGGGTGGGGAGGCGCGACGGGTGCTGCCCGAGGGGGCCGTTGGCGGCGTTGCGGGCGTGCGTTGTTTTTTGCTGGCGGGGATGGTGCGCCACAGTGGGAGAACAAGGGGGGGGGAAAGAGAGAGAGAGAGAGAGAGAGAGAGAGAGAGAGAGAGAGAGACACACACACAGAGAAACAACCAAACCAATATAAACGAATACGTGTGTATGTTATGCAAGGCCCCAGACGCACGACCAGGGATGGCGGCGCTGGCAAGAGCCAGTCGGATTGAACAAGACATTCCTTTGTCAAATCACTCATGCATCGAACGGCTCAAGGCCGCTTCACACCCAACAGGTTTGCCAGCAACTGTATTGTCAATGGAAACCGTCTTGCACGAAACAAAAGTGCAAACATAATGCACTCAGGTGGCGGTGGGCGAAGGCGGACGGTGCCGAACAACTTGAGCATAAGTATAGCTACGGTCGTGCTCCAAGGCGGCGAGGCACAAGTAACTTCCAATAGCGACATAGTGCAAGGCCCCAGACACGACCAGGGATGGCGGTGCTGGCAGGAGCCAGTCGGATTGAACAAGACATTTCTTTGTCAAATCACTCATGCATCAGGCGGCTCAGGGCCGCTTCGCATCCGACAGGTTTGCCAATAACTGCGTTGCCTGTAAAAAGAGTCGTGCGCGAAACAGATTTGCAAACATACTGCGCCCATGTTTTCCATATCGGGAGCTGGCGAGGCCTCGGGCGACTGAGGAGCACAAGACTCACCTCGCAACTAGCGGACCCAAAAACGAACGAGGACTTGGCAGCAGGCTTCTCACTCGCGAGGGCGGCGGATGAAAGCTGAGCAAAAAGCTGGCGTGTCAGACGGCCAGCCTTCTCGTAGCGCCGCGCGCTCGCCGCGCGCTTCCAGCGGCCGCGCCGCTGCACCTCGGCGAGCGAACGGCGCTTGAAAGCGCAGTCGACAGACGCCCCGCCGCGCCGCAAAGAGTGGGGGCAGAGACGCAAGCGCTGGGGGCTGGCTGAGTCAGCCGCTCGCCGAAAAGCAAGCTCGAATTCGCGAGCCGTGAGAGGGGGGAGCGGCCTGATCGCTGGGGTGGCCCTCTGGAGGTCGCGAAGCATCCTCGCCGCCCAGCGCCTCGAGCCAGCTCCTGAGGCACTGCCGCCGATGATAGCCGTGTCGTCGTGCTCGCCGGACTTCGCCGTGGCGGGCGGCGGGCAGTCTGGCGGCGGAGCTGGCGTCGGGGTGATCGAGGCCCGGGGGCGCCCCGACGTCGCCGAGCGCTGGAGGCAGGTGACGTCGCAGGCCTTGATGCTGAGCAGCTTTGAGAGCCGGAAGTGCCCGTCAAAGGCCACCGCCGCGCTGGTCGATCATCAGCAGCGCCGCCTCCCACGTGCAGGGGCCCCGCTGCTTGCCGGAAGCCGCCTTCGAAAACCCCTTGAGCGTCGGCCGGGCCTGAGGGAACTCGCCGGAGTCCCCGGGCTTGATCTCGTCCTCGGCCGCGAAGCCGCGCAGCGCGGTCCGAGCGGCGAAGATCCCGTCCCCGGCCAGGAAGATGCTCTGCAGGTAGCCACCATGAGCTGGCCCCTCTGCGCCGCCGTGGTCAGCTGGTAGCGGTGCGTCGCGGCAAAGCGCCGCGACCCCGGCGGCTGCGCGGCTGCGGTGCTTCTGCGTCGGCGGGTTCGCCCGACGCCGCGCCGGGGCGTCCTCGCGGGCCACCTCGCCGTGGACGGCCCTCTGCTGGCTTATGGCGTTGCGGGGCCGCCTGGGCCGCGAGCTGCTCGGTTGCGGGGCCGCAGGCCGCCGGCCCGAAGCGGCAGCGGCGGCGGCGGCGCTCCGCGGCCTGCGCCTGGGCGACGCTGCTGTCCAGTCGAGCTGACCCTGGCTGCCACTCCTGGTGGCCGGCGGGCGGGCAGACTGGGTCGGGCGCCCGCGCCCAGGCGTCGCGCCCTGCAGCGGCTGCCAGGCGAGCCCCCCCTCGGCACTCAGGGCGACGCCGCGTAGGCGGCCAGCTTCGGGCGCGCAGGATCACAGAATGCCGGCCCGCTTCCGAGCCAGTGACTCTGGATATTGGCGTGCAAGGCTGGTCTTCCAGACGGATGCCCCCCCAAGGCCCGGTCGGACTTTCCCTGCGAGGAGGTTCGTGGACATGATCTCAGGGGCAGCGGGCGCTCGGGGCCTCGAGGTGCTCTGGGTTGGTGACTAGAATAGTGGTCATGAGGCAGCGGCAGTTGTGACAGTAATGCATGTTGACAGAACAAGGACGACTGCGTTTCAAGAAAGCTGTGACCTCTGAACATTGCCAAAGACGTGATGACGAAGGATTCTCGACTGACCACCTTACGCCGAACCTAACGCGCAGTCGGAGCAGGTCGACAGTGAACGAGACAGAGCCACTGCCAGAGGGGGAATGCCTGGCCCGACTCCGCGTCGGGGTGGCCTGGCTGCTCGGCGCGCGCGGCGTGCCGAGGTAGACGCGCCGCGCCCCCCGCAGGACTATCAGGGAGCTGATCACACGAAGCACATCTTTGTTCGTCAGGTCGCGCCACGCCCCCCTGGAGATGTCCACGGGGGCCCAGCGCTGAAGTCCCTCGTCCAGGCAGGCGGCCGTGAGGCAGGCGCAGCCCGCGTGGAGCTCGAGCGCGTGCCCGGCCTGGCGCCGGCCGCGCGGCTGGGCCCACAGGCGATGCGGGCCGGCCCTGGCCGGCGCGGCGGGGCTCGCCTGGCCTGGGGGGGCCGGCGGCGGTGGCGCCGGCGGCGCCGCCGAGCCCGCGGGGAAGGCGGCGGCCGGCCCAGCCGCGAGGTGGCCGGCCAGACTGGCAGGTCCGAGCGCAGGTCGCGAGCCGATCCTCGCTGCGTCTGGCCAAGCGCCCGCTCGAAGCGGTCGGCTGCTCTGGAGTCGTAATCCGTCGGGTTCCGCTTGCTCTCAGAGTAGAGGCGGCGTTGCTGGGTGCCCGTCGCGTTCTGGCAGGCGGCGGACAGGCGCGCCAACTGTCGCAGCGCAGGGTTGGCACGCCATCATCGACGAGAGGTTGTCGCCTATGGAGAGAACGCGGCGCCCGTGAGCCGCCGCCAACCTGGTGGCGCGCCTTGGCCCCGGCGGCGTCGCCCGGCCCTCGAGCGCGTGGATCGGGGCCGGGAAGAAGAAGGCCCCGCGCGCGACGAGCTGGCACCTCGGCGCCGCGAGGGCTGAATCGGGCAACGAAGAGATGCCGCCCGCGCTGCCCGCGGTGGCCGCCGCCAGGACCTCCACCCTGGCCGGGCGGCAGCGGCGCGACCCGCCGTGGCCGAGCGGAGGCGGTCCCAAGCCCGCGAAGACGTCGTCGGCGCCCCCGCTCGCGCGGTAGGCCGCCAGCGTGGCGACCCCGGGGCCGGGGGGGTCATCTGGGTCGTCAGCGCGCCGATCCGCGGCGCGGAAGCGCCGGCGCTCGCGGTGGGCTCCGATGTCTCTCAGCTCGTCGGTGTCGAAGCGGGGCGCGGCGAGGGCGTGGCCCCGCGCGCTGGCGTCGAAGCGCCAGGGCGCTCCTGGGTCGACGCCGGCCAGCGGGATCAAAGCCTTCGCAGAGTTGAGCTCCCGCAGCTGCTCGGCGTCGAACCTGCAGTAGTCGCCGGCCGAGTAGACGATCTGGCGCAGCGAGCCCAGGACCGAGAGGGCGGGCCTCAGGAGCATGAAGTGGTGCACCACGTGGCCGAGCAACACCACCATGGCGCTGGGAGTGCACCCGCGCCGATCCAGCCAGGCCGTCAAGGCTCGGCGCAGCCGGCAGCCGCGCTCCTGCTGTGGGGCCGCGCGGCCCGCGACGAAGTCGAACCGCACCCCGCAGCAGACGAAGTTCTGCGCGGCGCAGCGGGCCTCGCGGTAGGAGGGGCCGCGCCTCTCAAACTCCCGCAGGATAGCCTTCATCGCCGCGTCGACCAATGAGCGAGGCGAGCCGGCGACGTTCGAGTTGTCGACGTACGATGAGCCCGCGAGCTCGCCTGGTGCGAGCCGCGCGCCCTGGGCCCGCTCGGGGGCGATCCCGACGTCAGTCGGGGAGGTGCCCAGGGCCCGGCCGATGTCCATGCGGGTGGCGTCCTCGGTGATGCCGTCGCAGATGCGCGGCGACCAGCTCCAGCCCATAGCGAGCCCCTGGAAGCACGGGTACACGATGATGTCGGGGTCGACCTGCCGGTAGGACTGGCTCACCTCGTCGCGCGCGCAGTCCGGGCCGAAGTTGCGGATGGCCATCGGGAAGTCGAAGCAGAACCAGCTGCCGACCTCGAGCCGCTGCATCTGGTAGAAACCTTGGTGCAGATCCGCACTGGCCCCATGATGGCCAGCCTCGCCGGCGCTGAGCCGGCCCGAGTCGAGGCAGAGGCCGCCGAGGGCCGCCGCCGACCCGAGCTCGGTCCGAGGAGGGCGGCGATGCATGACTGAGGCCCCCCTGCCATCGATGACCGTCCGCAGCGAGCCGTCCTTCTTGCCGACGAAGAAGATGCCGGCGCGACCGCGGCGCCAAGTCCGCGCGCCCGCGAGGCCGATGCCGATGGGCTTCCTGAAGAGGTCGAGGCGCAGAGCTGCGTCCCTCCGCGGGTTGACGCCCCAGAACGGGTAGACCGGCGGCAGCTCGCAAGCCTCGATCATGCTGTCGAGCACTGCCTGTGAGCGAATCATGTGTTTCTCGGGTTCATTGGTGAGCGGGGGCGTGGGGTCGGGCACCAGCGAGCGGACGGGCAGCGGGCGGATGCCGCTGTCGAGAACCTGGGGGAGATGCGGCTCATAAGGTCGAACTGGCGTCGGCCTGCCGCTGTAGACGTTCTTGGACTTCAAAATAGAGCAGAGCGCCTCGAGTCATCGCCGTCCAGGCCGAGAGGGTCGCCAAAGGCGCCCACTCGCTGATGAACGCTGAAGTGCGGTTGCTTGGGCGGCGTTCGCAAGGGGGCCGATGCGAGGCGCCGCGCAGCCGCCGGCGGATCGCCCGGGTCGTTCAACGCCATGATCGCCCGGTTGCACCGCCGCCGCGCGCCGCTGGGGAGGCTGAGGGGTAGCGCTCGAGTCGGCGTCGATCTGCCTGGCAGCGGCAGAGCGACGGGGCCTCCGCGAGCGCGACCAATCAAAAATCGAAGAGCCACTTCGGCGACAGGGCACCTCGCGCGGCCCTCAGAGAAGCAAGCTGCGGAGGGTCCGTGGGCCGAGCGGCGCCGGGGGTGGCGCCGCCTCTCCGCGGCCCGAGCGACCGGAGTCATGGCTCCGCGGCGGCCGGGGCGCCCCGACCGCCGCGTCCCCGCCCGCCGCCGCGCCCGCGCCCGATGCCTCGGCCACGGCCGCCTACTCCGCCGTCTTCGTCTCCGCCGCCGCCGCCGCCGTCTCCGAAGCCGCCCGAGCCGCGCCCGCCGCCGCGGGTAAGCTGCTCCTCGCGCCACCGGCGCTGCTGCTTCAGGGTGAAGGCCTCGTCCTTCTGGATGTTTGCGGTGTGCTTTGAGTGCTGGGGGGGGGGGGCGAGGCTGCCGAACTCGTTGACCGTGGAAGCGACGACGGCGTCGAGGTCCTGGAAGTCGGGACTGCGAGGATTGCGGGCGACGGCAATCTCGATCTGCACCAGGTACCTCACGAGGACTTCTATACCCGCGAGACTGGGCAAGTTCAGCAAGTCCTGCTGCTGGAAGGCGTGCAAGGCATCGGTGAGCCGACGGTGGCAGCGAGTGACATTGCTGTTGGGCGAGACGTCCGACTTGTGGACGAAGCCCAAGTGGTGGGTGATCCACTCCATGCTGGTGGCCCGCAGCGTGCGCATGTACTCGTGAGTGACCCTCTGACCGCCCAAGGGTGTGCTGCAAGCCGAGCGACTCAACAAAGGGTAAGAACCGCTGGCCGGTGTCGGGGTCCCTGACATCACCGATGACGCGAGGGTCCCGCTTGTGGCCCGACACGAGTGCCCGCTCCAAGGAGTCCTTATCGGCATCTGAGACGAGTCGGCAGAACGTCCAGCAGTTGTCGATGAGCACGAGACCATTGATATAATCCTCATTTCCAGGAGGCGGGATCAGCTATGATCTGGCTCGGCACATCAGCCCCGAAGCTGCGGACTAAGCGATCGGCGGCTCGCCGCACTCCTGCCACCGCGGCTGCTGCTGGACCGCCTCGCCCTAGAACGAGGGCGATGGAGGAAGCTTGCTGGCGTATCCGCGCCAAGTCCGCCGCGGGCACAGGGTGGTCGCAAAAGTAGCTCTCGTGCCACTGGGTGGCGGGGAAAGGGCTGTCCCGACCGAGCGCGACGACGCGGTGCGTGTTGAGGTCCAGCCGCTGGACCGAGTAGTCGGGGGTGGTGGCAATGCACACGCCGGCGTTCGGGGTCTGGATGAGCAACAGCCTGTGGTGTCATCTGAACCCCGCCGCGTCGTCGGGGTAGTCTATCAAGACTTGCGGCTCCGGCAGGTCGAGGGTGGAACGCGCCATCGCGCGGCCAGGCCCGCTGGGCCCGCTGCCTCGGCGTCGCCGGCCCCGTGAGGACGGGCGCGGCGCTCGCGGCCAGGGGCAGAGGCTGCGCCGCGCCCTCGTCCTTCGCCAGCGGCGGCGGCCTGCGCCCCACTGCCCACGGCAGTGCCGCTCCCGCCGCCGCGGCCAGCCCCAGGGCCAGCCCCCCGAACACGACCGCGGGCAGGCTGTCGGCGGGCTCGCCCAAGCTCGTCGCCGGCCCGCGGCACGTCAGGGTACAGGTCTGAAACGGGTACGGCGAGCAGGTAGGGCGGGCGGGCCCGGGGATCAGCCAGAGCTCGGCGAGGCGCGCGCCGATGCCGAGCAAATCCACGGGAACGGCCATGCGCGGACGTGGCTCCTGCCGAACAACTTGAACACAAGTATAGATTCGGTCGTGTTCAAAGACGGCGAGACACAAATAACTTCAAATAGCGGGTTTGTATGTATGTATGTATGTATGTACATCTATATATATATATATATATAGAGAGAGAGAGAGAGAGAGAGAGAGAGAGAGAGAGAGAGAGAGAGAGAGAGAGAGAGAGAGAAAGAGAGAAAGAGAGAGAGAGAGAGAGAGAAAGAGAAAGAGAGAGAAAGAGAGAGAGAGAAAGAGAGAGAAAGAGATATATATATATATATACATAAAGAGAGAAAGGGAGAAAACACACATAGCGAGAGAGAGAGAGAGAGATGGGGAGAGAACGATGACGAGAAAACGAGAGAGATAAACAAACACTAACACAACGACCAATACAAACAACTGGGCACACATGATTATATATATGTATAGAGAGAGAGAGAGAGAAAGAGAGAGAGAGAGAGAGAGAGAGAGAGAGAGAGAGAAAGAGAAAGAGAGAGAGAGAGAGAGAGTGAAAGAGAGAGAGAGAGTGAAATAGAGAGAGAGAGAGAGAGAGAGAGAGAAACAAAAAAACATAAAGAACTATACATAGAAAACAGCTGCCCTGTGACATACCCGACCCATTGGCATCAACAGACAGGAGGGGTGGCCCAACACTGCCAGGACAATGACAGTGCAGGCGCCGTCATATGGCATATGTGCGCTCGCGTGGCGCGATTCATAAGACCAAAAACAAAAGGACGAGGAACGACGGTCTACGTTTGAAGAGGACATGGGGGTGGGAACGAAAGGCAAGAAAAGGACGCGTGAATGGCCGAACCGACAGCGCGACAGCAGCAGAGGACAGGTGGCAAGGGGCAAAAGACGACGGCGAAACTGACGGGAGGAAACCAAACAGTGTTGCTTGTGTCGGTAGTACGCTGAAGATGCAAGGCTGCCTGCGCCATGTCGCCGCGGCGCTCGACAAAATGATTCAACCAGCTTATACTTACTGGAAGAAGCGAGCGAGGCCTAGCTCGGCCGCCAGCTCCTCTGCTTCCTTCCTGACAACCCCGGAACTCGAAACAACCCCCAGGTAACAGAAAACGGCGTCACTCCTCTGGGCCCCCAGGGATGGCCATGTTTCCTGGTGGTCCGCGTAAGACTCCACTCCGCTGGACACCCCAGCAGCCCTCGAAAGTGGCGACAGTTTCGCTGATCGCAGCCCCCCAGTGATGGCGAGGTCATATCTGAATCTGCGCAGTGCGTCACTATGCTGGCCCCCAGCATCCCTCGAAAGTGGCGACCGTTTCGCAGATCGCAGCCTCCCAGGGATGGCGAAGTCAAGTCTGAAACTGGGTGGTGCCTCAATCCGCTGAAACCCCCAGCAGCCCTCGAAACTGGCGACCGTTTCGCACATCGCCCCCCCCCCCCCCCGCCCCATGGATGCCGAGGTCTAGTCTGAGTCTGTTTCGCAGATCGCAGCCCCCCAGGACTGGCGAGGTCTAATCTCAATCTGGGTGGTGCTCCACTCCGCTGGACACCCCAGCAACCCTCGAAAGTGGCGACAGTTTCGCTGATCGCAGCCCCCCAGGGATGGCGAGGTCTTATCTGAATCTGCGCAGCGCGTCACTGTGCTGGATGCCCGGCAGCCCTCGAACGTGGCGACAGTTCGGCATATCGCACCCCCCCACCGAGCATCCAGGCAGGACGGCGAAATAGAAGACACAGTAGCAGACAAGTAGGAGGCGGGAAGGAAGGAAAGAAGGAGGTGTGCGACCGCAATGCTCCATCCAAAACGAGAACCCAACGCAGGAGGGTTGGGGGAAAGATACCGGCGGGACCGCAATTTGGAGATTACGTGGTGAAAGCGAACCCAGAGTGAACTCGACGAAATGAACCCGTCGCGCCCGCGCAATTGAAATCCACAGTGAGCTTCGAGTGCCGGCGCAGCTTCGAAGGTTGAGGGATAACGGCGGTGGGATAATGCGATCGATTTCGCGCGCAGCATAGTTATATTAAGGCGGCGGCAGCCAGCTGAGAACAGCTGAGCTGTAAAGAATTCACCTACACCCACACTACGGTCATAGGTTTTGCAACAATCCTACCGCTGAGCTCTTGAGGCTTCAAGATGGCTCCGAGACGGCCCAGGAAAGCCCCAAGAGGGCCCCAAGAGGGCCGCACGAGCGCCCGTGAGCGCCCCAAGAGCATCCCACGAGGGCCCCAAGGTGTAATTTTCGAGCCTCCGAGGGGTGGGGGCCTGAATCGAGTGCCCCCCATATTTTTCACCCATGGGGGCCAAGATTGCTCCCAAAGAGCTCCCAAACCCCTGGGCCCCAAGACCTCCAAACTGAGCCCCAAGAGGGCCCACGGGGGCCTAAAGAGAACCCTAAGATTGCCTTCGTCGACACTCAAGAATCTCTTACAACAACATACCTCCAAAGCCCGACTTCTCACTCTTTGCTATTATCCGCTCCTTCCCTCCTCCTTTCCTGCGATCTCCCTCCTCCTCCGCCTCCTCCTCCTCATCTTCCTCGTGCCGCATTCCTCCTCCTCTTCCCTCTCCTCATCCTTCTCTGTTTTCCTTCTCTTCCTCCTCCTCCCCTTCTTCTTCCTCCTCCTGCAATGTGGACCCAGCAGTTCGAACATGGCTCAATATAGCCTCCGACAGAGCACCTCCAAGAACCCTCAAGACAGCCACAAGACGGTCCAAGATAGCTGAGCGTGGCTCAGGATAGCCTCATACAGACTCTAGCCGAATATGGCTCACGATAGCTTCCAAGAGGCCTTCACAAGAATTGGAAGCCATAGTGAGCCGTCAAGAGTGGGCACAGTGGCCATATGAGCAGCCTGTGCGTTCCTGCGTGCTCGGCCTCTCCAAATCTTCCCCAAGAACTCCAAGGGAGTCCCACAAGGGCTCTCTTGGAGTCCACTTCGGCCCTCTTGGAGCCCACGTGTGCCCTTTTAAGACCCTCTTGATTGTCTCGGGGTGGTCTTAGGCCTTGGGGCTCCTCTGGGGGCTCGGGCCTTCTTGAGAGGTTTTTTTCGGGTTCCTTGACTCCCCTGACGGCGAGACACGGGGGAATGTCAAATAATAAAGACGAACGCGCAGGCAAACGCCTGCGATGGCACAATACGGCCCGGCGGAGTGAGCGAAGCGATAAAACTAATCAAGAGAATCGCACGTTACCTTTAGGGTGTTTGCTCATTTCGGTTGTCTGGGTATCCACGTCGGCCCCTAGTGGGCTGTATTGGAAGCATCTTGGGGCCCGACTGGGCTGTCTTGATGCCCTCTTATTCGGCCGTCTTGGTGCCGTTTTGAGCCCTCTTGGGGCCATATGTGAACCATCTTTGGGCCGTCCGCCGGTGCCCCCAAGGGGGGAAAACAGAAACACTCCCCCGAGAGCCTCTACCTAATCCGCCGGGTCAATTTCCATCATATGTCGTATGTATACCAGCCATCGTGCCGCTAGGTACTCCGTTGAGTGCCATCGGGTTCCTTCGAGCTCTCGGTCCTGAAACCGTAGATGCTTGTTGAGGAGCCCTGACCTCCCCTGCCAGATCTCTTCGTAGCGCAGAAGCTAAACAATTTTCGTGTGACTTCTCCAGTGCCCTTAGGAGCATAGTTGTGATCCCACACTTCGGTTTTCTCCTAAGCAGGTCTCCTGGCCCGTCCTGGAGCCCTCTTGCGCGCCTCTCGGGCTGTCTTGGAGTTATGGGAGCCACCCCAAGTGGCCCTAAACATTGAACCCTTTTTAACGCATCCATCATTTCATCATTCTCGCCTTGCCGGTCTTAAGAGCACCCAAGACAGCCCAAGAGGCATCCACGATCGCCCCACGACGGCCTCCAAGTCCGAGAGGGGCCCAAGAGGCCCCGAAGACGGCCTCCGAGACCGCCACGAGGCACCCGAGATGCCTCAAGAGGCCTCCAAGATGCCACCCCAGAGCCCCAATCAGGCCCCGAGGAAGCCTCCAAGAGGCGTCGTAAGAGACGTAAGAGTCCGCTAGTCCAGGCACGGAGCGCGTTCTGGGGTCTGTAGAAATGACTGGCTACGCTGTGTTCAGCACTCTAGGCGCCGCGAGGCAATGTTGCAATACAATGTCCCTTATCATGGATCCCTGGGCGGGGGCAATGGGGTCACTGGACAATCTCAAGCTTTGTAGTGGCCCCGCCACCACCATGGCAACGTGTGAATCTGCTTGGGCCTGTGGATGTAGACCGAGCCTGTGGCCTTTTCATCAGAAAATGCTCCAAGCACGTTCCGTTGCCTCCTGCACGGAACTTTCTGAGAACATGGCCCACCGCCTCGATCCAATACCATTTCTGTGAAAGAAACCGACGCAACTCTGGCACCCGTGCTTTAACAGCAGCGTGGGTCAGCTGAACAAAACAAACTGCTGCCACTGAGGAGCATGACAAACGTTTTCCACTTCCGCCTCCTGGCTAGGAGTCCTGGGAAGACGCATGAACGCACGGCGCGCTGCAATCTAGATGCCCGCGCTACATGGCAGGGGCTGTGAAAAAGAAAGTGTAGGTTGCTGCGGGCGCGTCAAACGTATGCAGAGCGCGATCATGCCATGTTCAGCTGGGTGTCAGGGCAGGCACCGCAAGCACAGTCGAAACGCTGTCAAAAGGAACCGCCAATAAGAAACGAGGCCCCTTCTTTCCATATATTAAAGTTCGCTTTCCCATAAGTTACTGGAGGAAACCCTCGTACCAACTTCAAAACAGTTGCAGAAGACCGAGACCCTCCCCGTCGAAAAGGGTTCCTTCTTCAGCGGCCTGGCTGTTCTGGGAATCGCGGGCGCAAGGGGTGTGAAAGAGGGAGGCGCAGGGGCCGCATGCGCGTCAGCCGGCCGTGGGCACCAGGATGTACGCGCAGGCGCCGTGAGCATTCGCGGGCCGTGGGCTTAGGCCCTGCGAAAACAAGGCCCAGGGGCCGCCGGCGCGAACAAAAAAAAGGTGAAGGCAAGCATGCGTTAGGCAGCTTGGACATCGGAAAAGGGTCGGCGCAGGACCTGCGCCTGGCAAGGCGCAGGCGTTGCAGGCACGATGCGCACATGTAGGGGCACTGACAGATTTTGTGAGCATCTTGGTGCCAACATACCCACCGTTGACACTGTGCTTTGTCATACATTAGAAAGCGCCTGAATGCGAACAACAGAAAAACCCTCGGGGCGTCTCTTGGGAGCCTTGTCGGGATCTCAAGGCCACACGATCGGGTCGGGGTTTACCGACTGTTGCTTGGATCTGAAAAAAGCGAACATGGACACGTTCGGCGAATAAGGAAGCCTTGGTAGTAGCAACAGGAGGATCAGCACCAACAGCGGCAACGGCATCACCAGCACTGGGACGCATGCTGGTGCAGGAACTGGACCACGAAGAGGCATGCAACAAGGAAAAGAAAGTGGATCAGGCGCGGGCGACATGTAGACTACCCATGATGCTGGCGACGGTTGCGATCACGATGACGACGCTGATAATAACACATACGGACGATGCCGATAGCGACAACCACTAAAGCGAAAGTAATGGTGACAACGGTGGTAGATACGATACTGGTGACGCTGATGATGATGACGACGTTGATGGTGATGCTGATGGCGATGATGATGATTTACCTCGGCGTCAGGACTTAAGTGGACGTTGCGCTGGTTTAAAGGAAGAAAGATCGTGGTCCGTCGCAGAAAAGCCGAGTTCTCGAGATGCTCCGCGCGGGGCCACGTCTGGAGGGTGCTGGCACAAGGGTGCTGCGCTGCGCTGCCTCGGACGGTCGGGCGATGATGGCGGCTACCCGCGCAAGAATGGTGCGGCCTCATCCCCAGCGGCCGTGCCATGATAGTGCCCATCGATCGGGGCCTCCTCGAATCGACTAAAATTGCCTTCGCCCTGCGCTGGCAGGGCCCGAGGCGCAAGCGCAGATGCTGCGGGGGCATGCGTGATGCTGACGGAGGTGCTGCTGGCAGGGGGGCCCACCGCGAACGAACTGGGCTGGCCTCACTGTTTTAGCGCTTCCAGCCAATGAGCCACCTCCTCCTCGGGCCACACCGCTGGCGCCATTCCGCGGTGTTGGACCGGCTTCGCCTCCGACGCCAGCACCCGCTAGGTGAGCGAGCTGCCCTCCCATGATGGGGGCCCGATCGCGAGCTTCATCTTCTCCGCGTCGAAGCGGCTCTGCAGCCTGATGGGGCCGATGCCGAGCTGCAAATCGTCTTTCGAAACCTCGACCTCGAGCTTCCCCTCGTCCGCGGGCTGCGCCTTCTCCAAATGCACGCCGACCTCCGTCTTCGGCTCGCTTCCGACGTCGCGCTTCGGGAGCGCCTCGAGCGCGGCGAGACCTTCGGCCTCTGCTTGTCCGTGGGGTCGCCGCTCCCGCGCAGCCCGTCGAGCGCGTTTTGTGGCCCTCGGGCTCGAGAGAGATGGCGTCGATGAAGGGGTGCTTGTTGTTCATCGTGCGCGTCGATGTCGACGCTGTTGTCGAAACGGGTCTTGCGGGGTTTCCAGGGCCAACTTCGAGGCCGATCGCAGGAATGACAGCGCGTTCTTGTCTTTGCTGCCCCATGTCTTCCTGCCGTGGTCCCCGCGCCTCGCCCCGCGGCCGCCTCGCCGAGCCGCCCCGCGAGGCCCCCCCGCGCGCCCTCGGCCCCGCCCTGGCCCACCGCGGGCGACTGCGCTCCCGCGGGCTCTGCCCAATGGACTGGATGCGCCCCCAGATGCTCCTGGGCCCGAGAGGCCGGGGGGTCTGCGCCAGTCCGCTCTCGGCCGCGAGGGCGGTGCCTTCCCCGCCTCCACTGCCTCCATGTCCGCCATGATCTGGAGACGGGAGTGGCGGTGGGGCGGGAGTCGACGCTGCGAATGTTGTCCTCGGGATCGCTGATGGTGCCGATGATGTCGCTGCTGCTGGCGTCCTGCTGCTGGCTCTGATACTCCGCGGTGATCTTGGCGCTGGAACATGAGAGCCACGGACGAGGTCTGCTGATCGTCCAAGCGCAGCTCGGGCGCCAAGTGCATCCTAAATCCGCCAAGGCCGCCGAACACGACAGTGGCGGGGAACGCGCGGCGGCGGAGGCGGCGCGGCGCCCGACCTTGTCGGGCGCGCCTGTCCCGGCCAAAACTGGCTTGAGCAGCGGGCCCGATGGCGACGGCGGGAGATGTGCAAGTATACTGGTACGCAGTCTATGACTGCGTGGTCAAGATCATATTCGCGTTGTGGGCGTGTAGTATCTGTAGCTGGTACCCATGGATATGCATGATGGGTGAGTTCTGGCATGCGCCTGCCTGCTAGCCATGATCGTCGCATGCGTCATGCTGCATGCTCTGCGCCGGGAAGTGTAGCTTGACAGACAATGCATGCCTTGTCCAGCCGGAGTGTACTTTGCAACGATGGTAGTCCGTGCCCCTTCGCCCTCGATGCGGTTTGACGTGTGACTAGCTGCTTATGGTCCCGAATCGTTGCCCGCAAGCTTCAATCAATGCTGCGCGCGAACGGCCTAATTATCTCGTCGTCGCCGTCGCGCGAACGGTCTCGCCGCAGGATTCAGCCGAGGGGGGGGGGGGGGGGGGGGGGGGGGGGGGGGGGGGGGGGGGGGGGGGGGCAGGCGAGCGCGCCGGTTCCTGGAGGGCCCACTGAGACATCCAGAAGGAGGACGGTGGAGCACGCGCATCACAGTGCAGCAGGCGTCTCGCGCGCATTCGTCTCCTCACAAGCTTTCTATATCGGGCGGCCGCCGCGTCTCCTGGAAATTCCCGCCGATGGGGCGCGCGGCCAGGCGCGAAATATCATCCGCGAGCTGCTTAGCCCGCGGGCGCGCGTTCGGGGTTTGGGCGATGGGGGCGCCCTGCGAGTTGGGGGTAGCTGCGCTGACTGGGCGGCTGCTCGCGGCCGCCTGCTGCTCGAACCTGCGCCGCCCGAAAAAAAGGCAGCGAGAAAGTGGCCGCGGTGGGCGGGCGCGCTCGCGATGCTCTGCCGCTGGTCCAGCCTGCGCACGGGGGGTTCTACTGCCGGGGGTAAAATTTGCTACTCCTTCAACCCCTTGAGGGAAGTGAGGGTATCATCAGTGTTCCGGTCGTCAACTTGACGTGCGCCCGCCCCATCATAGCTTAATTTTCGAGCGGCGATGCTGTCTAGTCGGCGATGTTCCCGAGGGCTAGGGGCGCAGCTTTCTAGCCCTGACCAGATGCGCCCCGCCGCGTTGGAGAGGAACGATAGGCGCTCGGCCTTCCAGGGCCCCCCCGAAAACCGACGTTCGCCAATGCGAGTCCACCCGTCTTCTCCGGACTGAACTCGAGCTTCAGTTGCGCGACGACTGCCGTTGCCTGCGTGTACATATCCCCCAAGATGCATCAGATCCTGAACCGCGTTCCCACGCGCGTCGTGCCCTACCGGCTCAGTGGCCCCGCGGGTTCACAGAAATACATATGCGCCCCAACTGCCTATGTTCTGGGAGTAGACGCCGATGCGCAGGACCTGGGAGAGCAAGTTGTCGTGGACAAAATTTAACTTGAGGGTCTGGGGGGCCGAGCCGTCGGGGGCCAATATTATCTCCATATAATCGTCTATGAACGCGCCGAGGTGCGCGTCGTGTTGCTCGGCCGAGAACGGGCGCGCCGCTTGAAGCGGGCCCCCGTGCGCTTCGACCATGTCTGAACGCCATTTTGAGACCAGCGGGTAGAAAGCGTCCATTAACAACTCAGGTTCGATAGGGCCCCCCATCCCCCCCCCCGTTCCTGGCCGAAGGGCGAGGCTGGCATCGGGGGCCTGAAGGTGCGCTACAGCATTGGCGCAATTCTACTCGAGGAGGAGATGAACGCGTTCACCGTCGCATCGAACGGCGCGTGCAGCCATGGGCCTCCGGTGGCGGCCCGCCGCGACAGCGCCGCGCATGTCGCGTGAGTCAGCTAGCAAATATTAGTGCGCAGCTCCCACTTTCCACGTCAACCACTTGGCCACCAACGTCAGAGACTCGCGCCGACCGGAGTAGATGTCTCCATGCGCCCACGATGGCGGCGAGGATGGCGCCCCGTGCTGGGCGAGGCCGACGCGAAGATGCAGTCGCCAACAACGATCAAAACACTGTGGCAGTCGAACTGTGGCCGCGTTGCCCGTGAACTTTTCCCTTCTCTCCAATCGCGACGGCGTGGCTGGCGAAGGCCTGTGCTGGGAGAGACTCGCAGTGATGCGCGCGGGCCCGCAGGTTGATGGTCTGGAGGATGAGGTGGCAGTGCGACTGATCCAACTGCAGCTTGCGCTTGCGAGGCTGCCGTGCACTCCCGAGCTGTCGGGCGCGTCGATGGCAATGCCAGATGCGATCTCCGCCGCGGGCCCGCGCGGCGACCCGCTCGCGCGCGGGAGAGGTGCGCTACTCGCGCGGGGCCTCGGGCTGCCCATGCATCGCGCGCATCTTGATCCAAGCTCTCGTTCCACCAATGATTCATCCATCTTTGGCGTGCTCGAAGCTGTCGCTGAATGTCCCGCGGCGCTGGGGAATTGAATGGGGGGCGCCGTGCGCGATGCCAACTCTAGTTGGCTAAGTCGCGTTTGCCGATGCCAGTGGGGGCGACTGTCTTCCCAAGTGACAGACTTGCCGCCGCAATCCCTAATAATGTGTGTGTGAGTAATGGGCTGTGGCGCGTCGGAAACTGATCCATCTTGATTGCTCTGAAGGCCTCCTTATATTTCTCGATGCTCTGCGCAACGTCGGCGATGACATATGTTCGGTCCTTGCATGTTTGCAAGCGTGCCGTCAGCGGGCCAAACTCCCATCGAGTATGAACAGAAACCAGTGCAGAGCCGCACGTGGGAACCTTGAGCTGCATAGTCATTGGGATGCGTTCGGCTGCGTGTACGCGACTTCGAATTGGGCTGTGGGTCTCCCAATCCAACCGCGCATAATTCACAATATCCATGATGTTGCCAGGCAGGTGCAATAACATAGTCCATGGGGGAGCGGGGGCGAATGGGGCCGTAGTGGATGTAGCCTGCGTCCGTGTGCGCGTTGATGACGGCGAGCTCGTTGGTGACCAGCTGGTCTTGGATGCACCTGCCGAACTCAGTCTCGTCGCCAACTTGAAATCGACCAACGGATGTGTCCACATGTGTGTGTGTGTGTCGACAGCGCCGTCCGAGCCATTGATTGAGGCCAGTGAAAAGCATGGGTGTGGCCCGATCCGGAGTCTCCTGCCTCGTACTTAAGACCCACGCCTAGGGTCGCCGACGTCATTGCTGCCATGCTTGGTTGAGACCTGGGCCACTCGGGCGTGGGAGGAGGCGCGCAGCAGCCAGTCGTAAGCGTAATTGTCCTCGATGGATCTAAATAGCTTCCGCTCGGCCTCGGAGGTCAGCCGATAGCGGATGTAGAGCCTGGACGATGTCAATATTACGATCGTGTAAATATTACGAAAATATTACGAACTGTTGGTGCGTGCGCCTCTGCCCCATCCAAAGTGCACCCATGTATGGTGTAGAGAAACTCCGAGATGGCGCAAGATATCGGCAACGAGTTGACGCATCTTGGTCCCGACGCAGAGGAGCAACTGGACGAAGCGGCGCGTGGCTAATATGTGATCCAAACTGCCTCCGCCGCCTGCCAATGAAAAAGGATTCCAGCCCATGATAATGATCGGCTTGACCGTGGCGCTGTGCTGACGGACGTGGGGGTCGCAGTTGCTGATATCCTGGCCGCGCTGTCATTCTGGAAGTGGAGGCTCACGTCTGGGATCTTGGACTTGGTCAAGTGAAAGCTGCAGCATGTGTCCCTGATCCCCCTGGCGACACTGGGTCTCGGAGAACCTCTCGAAATGCACGGACTGTTGGCGTATCGTCTGAGAACGGGCCCTCATGCGCTGGCTTCTCGATATTGCTGCTGCCTGCGGATGCCATGTCCTCGCCGCGCTGTCAGGCGCGCGGTGCCCGCACGCTGGAGCATCGCCTCCACAACATGTCCGTGCGCGGGGTGCCGTCGAAAGGCCCTCCGCCTCAACACTGGGCGGGGGGGCGCTGACAAGGGAGACCGCTGCATCTTCAATGGCCTGAACGCGCGGCGGCTTTGTGATGTTGATGATGATGGTGATGGTGATGATGCTGATGCGGATGACGATGGTGATGCTGATGATGACGAATGCGACGAAGATGAATCTGATGATGATGATGGTGATGGTGGTGGTGGTGGTGATGATGACGATGCTCACTGCGGGCCGTTGTACCGCGCCCTCCTGGAACACAGGCTCGGCACCATGACGGCGATGACGAAGGAACAAATAACACACGCGGGTGACAATGGAGGAAGACAAGGAGGAAGAGGAAGCGGAAACGGAGGAGGAGGAGGAGGAGGAGCAGGAAAGCACCATGACAAAGACGGCGAGAGGAGCATCAATAGAGGAAAGAGAAAACTGCATGAAGTAAATCCGCGCGAATGTTCTTGGATCGACGCCAGCATTCCCGTCCAAAGGTGGCATCGGGGGCGCGGCCAGAGGGCTGGCACCGATCCAAGAAATCCGCGCGGAGCTCAGAACAAGTACGTTGATGCCGTTTTTGTTGTCTCAGAATCAAGGAGAGCAGAAGAACACCAGAAACACAGATGTCAAAATGGGAAATGCGTTCATCCAAGGGTGAACCGACATTGCCTTCCAGAGGTTCAGGAGGACAATGAGGCGCATGTATGATAGTAGCTCTCAGAAATCTGACTCCGTGGATTCACCTCACTTCGCCCAGGAGGAGCACGAAGAGGAAAATGAGCACGAGGCGGCTGAGGAGGCGTAGGATGCGGAGGAGAGGGAAGCAGAGGAGGAAGGGGAGGGAGGGGGAGGAGGGAGGAGGAGGAGGAGAAGGATCAGGAGGAAAAGGGGAAGGAGAAGGAGAAAGGGGAGGAGAAGGAGGGGGAGGAGGGAAAGGAGGGAGAGGATGATGATGCTGATGCTGATGCTGATGATGATGATGATGATGATGATGATGATGATGATGATGATGATGATGGTGATGAGGAGGAGGAGGAGGAGGAGGAGGAGGAGGAGGAGGAGGGAGAGGGGGGAGAGGACGAGGAGGAGGAGGAGGAGAAGGAGGAGGAGGAGGAGAAGGAGGGAGGAGGAGAAGGGGATGAGGAGAGGAGGGAGGGAAGGGGAGGAGGACAAGCTAGGTGCGCTTGCGGTACATGTGACGTCCTACCCCTGCCTCTCATCCACTACCATCGGGTAGATCTCCTGTTTAGACGCACAGTCGGCACAGTCGGATGTCAAGCAGGGCAATGATCCCAGGAGGGTGCGCGAAATATGGAACACATGGCGTAGAAGAACACGGCAGAACATGGCATGTCATAGCATGGCGTGGCATTGCGTAGTGCAGCATTGCATCACACAGCATCGCAATGCAAAGCATCGCATCGCACAGCGGTGCACAACACAACATCGCATCGCATGCTGTGGCACTGCACCAGATGACTTGGAAAGTAAGTGGCCCGTCTACGAGAGGACAAGGCCTGTCCGGAATGCCGGCTCCATATCCTCCGCAACCGTGCCTGCCCGATGTGGGCGCTCTCGAATTCCAAGTGCCGTCGGGAGGCGCTGGAACGAGGCCAGCGCTGCAGCGGGAGCACGATGTTGAATGACCGAAGCGAAGAATTGAGGGCGGCGCTGCAGCGGGAACACCATTTTGGAAGAAACCGAAGCGACATGATTGAAACAAACACACCGGGCAAACAACATAATGGAACCCTGCGTGTAAAGACAATGCGCGGAGAAGACGGGACACTCTCCGGAGTACTCATATCGTGCAACCGTAGAAGAGGACCAGAAACAACAAGAGGAGGATGAGGAGGAGCAGCAGGAGCAGGAGCAGGAGCAGGAGGAGGGAGGAGTATGCTGGAGTATGCTGGGGAGTCTACACACGTGGGCGGCGGGGAAAGGGGGAGGGGCATTCCGTCCCAGGGCCATCCCGGCGGGCGGGGCCCGCCTGGCGAGCACGTACTGCGTGCCGTGGCCGCTGCGCGTCTGCCTCGCCACGGCCGCCCGCCGCGCCGCCGTCCTGCTCGTGACCCTGCTCCCTTTCGTGCTCCTCCTCCCCCTCGTCTTCCCCGTCCTCCTCCTCCTCCTCGTCCTCCTCCTCCTCCTCCTCCTCCTCTTCCTCATCCTCCTAGTCCTCCTCCTCCTCTTCCTGCTGCTGCTGCTCCTCCTCCTCCTCGATCCTCCTCGTCCTGCTCCCCCTCCATCTGCTCGTGCGCGCGTTCGTGTTGGTGCTCTTGCTCGCGTTCCTCCTGCTCCTCCTGCTCCTGCTGCTGCTCCTGCTCGTGCTCCTGTTCCTGCCCCTGTTCCTGCTCCTACACCTCCTCCTCCGCCTCCTCCTCCTCCTCCTCTCCTCCCTCCCTCCTCCTCCTCCGCCTCCTCCTCTTCCTCCTCTTTCTCCTTTTCCTCCTCTTCCTCCTCCTCCTCCTCCTCCTCCCCCTTGCCCTCGTCCTCCTCCTTCTCCTCCTCCTCCTCCCTGGCTCCCGTACGGACATACAGGGCTCATAGAGGCGAACCAATCCATGATCGGAACCCTGTCCAACGTGTTGTGGGGTTAAAATGTGAAGGTGACGCACGCCAAGGGGGCACCCGAGAGCCCGAGGACAGGGTGCTCAACCGAGGGGGCGACACAAACAGGAAATAATCAAATCATCATCCTGCGGTCTGGAGCGCGTGGCCCATACAGGAGGTGTCTCGGCGATTGCTCGATGACCTTCCACGGTTTGGAAAACGAGACGCCTTCGGCTAGAGCAGCGCTCCGTCCCGCAGTATCCTTAGTGAAGGCAATCTTGTAGGTCGTACAGGGAACAACCCAATGAGCGGCACGACCTGCCGTGCATGACCCGCAGCGGTTGCAAAACAGGGCAGGGGCTCCTGTCAGAGTGACTCTGCCTGCCAGCAGTTCGTGGGGCGGTACTGCCGGGGCAGACGGGCAGAGGACAGATGCAGGGGATCTGGGGAGAGGCGTGCGCGGGCCACGCCCGCACTGCCAGGGCTGCGAGGCCGAGCGCCCGCAGCCCGCACGTTTCCAGGCACTCGAACCCCACGCAAAGCTGTGGGGACCATGCGTTCCTCTGGCGGGCCATCGGGGTCCTGTCCAGCTCGCCAAAAACGTCGCGAGCTGGACCCAAGGGCCCCCAGAAGGGAAACAAAAGCAGACCACAACCTCAAGCCAGAGTTTATAAGGAGTTTCGGCATGTTTCCATCGTTTGGTGAGACCTGACGTGTGGCAATCTCCTCGGCACGGGCGTCCACCCATCCGTTACCGAAGACCCTCCTATGATCCTCCATCGTCCTGTCTCCTCTGACCTGGACTTGCTGAGCTGGAATCGCATGTATAACCCAGCCCTGCATGTTCGTGTGATGGTGTGCCTGCCTCCAGTGTCCAGCCTGGGGTGTTCTGCCATCTATGGGCAGTGCTGCAGCTGAGGCTCCATGAGCCACAGCACCACAATCCTGAAACACATGTGCTGGCTCAGCGTCTGCGGGCACATGCAGGTGAGCACAGGCATGAAGTAGACCACGGTGCTCAGCCAGGTTGGCATTGCACGAAACATGAGAGGGCAACGCACCTCGTACATCTCTCCGACGGTCGCCGTTCTCTGTGACTTCAGCGGCACACCATCCCCCCCTCGCGAGGGTGGTGGTGGTGGGGTGCACAACAGAGCCACCGATAGAGATTTCCATCCCTGGGGTGTCTAAAACGAGCTGATCTATTTCTCCCCCTGTCTAAGTGTTCAGCATCACCAATACTGGGAGGGTGTCTCTCTATAGGAGACTCAGGGATCCAGAAGCAACTGGAAAAAGGGGGTCCATGGGTCCAGTCTGTCGGGCCGCGTTCACGACCTCGGAATCCAGCTCTTGGAGACGATCATTCCCAAAGGGTGTTTGGGGCTCCGCACTTCTGGCACTTCGGCGAGACCTGGTCTCCTCGCTGGTGGAGGACCGTGCCTGCGTGGTGACATCCAGTAAAGGTACCTGGCTCCCGTCCCTCCCTGCCTCTCTCTCTCTCTCCCTTCCTCTCCCTGGCCGAGAAACCCCTGTTTCGGAGTGGGCGTTTGGCCCGCTGTATCTCGAGTTCGTGTCAGTGGCCAAAGGGCCGCTGGGATGGAGCGTCCAAACGAGATGTCTCAGCACCCTGATGACTACCGCGGTGCGGGGATTAGAAGTGAATGCGCCCCCGTCAGGGCCCCTTTCAAGAAAGGTCCCTCTTGCAGACAGGAAATAACCCAGGAAATCTCTCCCTGGCTCCCTCTCTCCCTCCCTCCCTCTCTCCTCCTCCTCCTTCTCCTCCTTTTCCTCCTCCTCCTCCTCCTCCTCCTCCTCCTCCTCCTCCTCCTCCTCCTCCTCCCCCCTCCCTTCCTCTCTCCATCCCTCACCCCCTCACCCGTCCCTCAACCTCACCTCTCCCTCCTCCCTCCTCCCTCCTCCCATAACCGGTCTCCCTCGCCCCTCCCTCCTTCCTGCTCCGTCCTCTCTCCTCTTCCGTGGACATTTTGGCCTACGGCCCAGTTTGAAACAAGGGGTGGCGGTCGGGTGCAGCCCCCTGGCTGTGCGCGACCCCTGGCGCAACGTCTCATTCGCGCTGCCCCCTGGCGCCCGTGATGCTGCGACGGCCACGCATGCCGTAGAGGAGGCACACATTCAAATGCTTAGCGATGGGTGCCTGCCGGGGAATGTATGCGTCGAGCCTGAGAAGAGCCAGCAGGGCACATGTACAATTAATGTGTTGGTATGTAAGTACCCCAAACACTGCTTGCTCTTAGGGCGTCTTGCTTCTCTTCCGAAAAACTGGACCTGCTTGTCTGTTCGGCGGCTATGTTGTCGTCGTCGCCGCTCCGTCGCCGCCTTATCGCCGCCCGTCGTCTGGGCCTGAATGTCGGTCTGGCGGCTATGTTGCCGCTGCCGCCGCTACGTCGCTGCCTAAAGTGCACAACGTAGGTAGCATGGCATAGATGCACACGTTATAATACATACGCGTATATAGATATGTAGGCACATAGCGGACAAATATGGCACCACACATGTCGCACCACATACGTTGCACCACACAGATCGCACAACATTGATTGCAACACGTGGGGTGCACAACATATATTGCACCGGTAACCAATACATTGCACCACATGGGTTGCACCATGCACGATGCACCACGTAGACAGTGAAACATGCGTTGCATCGCCCAGATTGCACGACATGTGTTGCACATCATAGTTTGCACCGCTTGGGTTGCGAACCACATATATTCTATTCTCTAAAAACAAAATCGGATCTACCCCCCCCCCCGGCGTTCGCCGCCCCCCTTTCGGGTAAATCATTTTTGATTCTGGCCACAAGTCCATCCTAAATATGAATTTACACTATCCCGGATGGGCCGGTTTCGGTCCCCCTGAGGTTCCCGGGTCAAAAACAATACGCCGGGACATCTTTTGTTCTAACATAAGACTTTCCACGAATCCCTTGCAAAAGTGATAACGAAGTGCGCACGCGCGCGTCGTCGCGCGCGCATGCCGAAAGCCTTAAAAAACCTTCGGTGCTGGAAGGATTTCGCAATCGAGTTTCCAAACAACATACAAAAACATATGGTTTCGCAACACTGACTTGCAAAAAAAACTTACGCGCGAGCTCTTGCGACATCAGGACAACCATAGGTTTTTCAATATTTTCGAAACATGTTTCCAAACGGGCTTCGCGCGCGCATGTCGAAATCTGTCGAAAGCCCTTGCGCGTGTGCCGTCGCGAGAATCCTCTGCAACAGATGGGACGAAGTGCAGACGCGCGCGTCGTCGCGCGCGTATGCCGAAATCCTTCAAAACCCATCGGTTTCGGAAGGGTTTCCAAATCGTGTCCAAAAAACCTGCAAGAACATATGGTTTCGCAACACGGATTTTCAACAACAACGTGCGCGCGCGCTCTTGCGTCGTCGTCGTCGTCGTCGTCGTCGCCGTCTTCCCTCCTCCCGCGTCGTCGTCGTCGTTGCCTACGTCGTCCTCTGTCTTTCCTCGTGTTCGTCGTCGTCGTCGTCGTCTTTGGCGTCGTAGTCGTTTCCGTCGTCGTTGTCGCCGTGGTCGTCCTTCCTCCTCCTCCCTCGTCGTCGTCGTCGTCGCCCGTTGTCGGCGTCTCGTCGTCGTCCCTCCTACTTCGTCGCCGTCGTCGTCGTCGTCGTCGTCGTTGTCGTCGTCGTCTTCCCTCCTCCCTCGTCGTTGTCGTCGTCGGCGTCGCCGTCCTTCCTCCTTCTTCGTCGTTCGCGTCGTCGCCGTCCTCCCTCCTCCCTCGTCGTTGTCCGTTGTCGTCGTTGTCGCCGTCGTCGTCCTCCTCTCCCTCGTCGTCGTCGTCGTTGGCGCGTCGTCTTCGTCGTCGTCGTCGGCGTCGGCGTCGTCGTCGTCGTCCGTCGACGTCGGTGTCGTCGTCGTCGCCGCCGTCGTCGTCGTCGTCGTCGGCGTCGTTGCGTCGTCGTCGTCGTCGTCGTTGTGGTGTCGTCGTTGTCGTCGTCGTTCGTTAGTCGTCGTCGTCGGTTGTCCTCGTCGTCGTCGTCGTCGTCGGCGTCGGCGTCGTCGTCGTCGTCGGTGTCGTGGTCGTCGTCGTTGTCGGCGTCGAAGTCGTTGGGACGTCGTCGGTGTCGTCGCCCAGCTGGGATGTGCCCAGCAGTCAGCGCCACCGCGGCCGCGTCGGTCGCGCCAAACTAGCTGGCCGCTGCGCGCGCGCTTGGGTTGGCGCGGCCGCAGAGATGGGCCAGCTAACTCCAATCACTCATCGCAATCGTCACCACATGGGTTTTGCAAGCCAAGTTGCGGGTGGGTGGGTGGGATGTTTGCAAGAGCGTGGGATGGGTCAACTCGTTTGTCAAAATCAATTCTCCTTTCTAAAGGCAGAATAGACTCTACCCCCCCCCCCGGCGTTATCGCCCTCCCTTTCGGATGTGTAAATCACATACGATTCTGACCACATGTCCATCCCAAGGTCCCAGGCCAACCGGTATCGGCCCCCCTGAGGTTCCCTTGTGAAAAGGCACTATGCGGTGCATTTTTTGTTCTAGCATCGCACTTTTTCGTGAATCCCTTGCAACAAACGGACGAAATGCACACGCGCGCGTCGTCGCGCGCGCATGCCGAAATCCTTCAAAAACCTTCGGTGCCGGAAGGATTTCGCAATCGAGTTCCCAAATAACATACAAAAACACAGGTTTCGCAACACTGATTGCTAGAAAAGCTTCCGCGCGAGCTCTTGCGACATCTTAAGAAAACCATGGTTTTTCAGATTTTCACAAAATGCTACCAAACGGGCTTCGCGCGCGCGCATGTCGAAATCTGTCGAACGCCCTTGCGCGTGTGCCGTCGCGAGAACCCTCTGCAACAAATGGGACGAAGTGCAGACGCGCGCGTCGTCGCGCGCGTATGCCGAAATCCTTCAAAACCTAGCGGTTTCGGAAGGATTTCCAAATCGTGTCCAACAAAAAACATACAAAAACACATGGTTTCGCAACACGGATTTTCGACAACAACGTGCGCGCGCGCACTTGCGTCGTCGTCGTCGTCGTCGTCGCCGTCCTCCCTCCTCCCGCGTCGTCGTCGTCGTCGCCTGGTGTCCTCTGTCTTTCCTCGTGTTCGTCGTCGTCGTCCTCTTTGGCGTCGTGGTCGTTTCCGTCGTCGTTGTCGCCGTGGTCGTCCCTTCCTCCTCTCTCCTAGTCGTCGTCGTCGTCGTCCGTCGTCGGCGTCTCGTCGTCGTCCCTCCTATTTCGTCGCCGTCGTCGTCGTCGTCGTCGTCGTCGTCGTCGTCGTCGTCTTCCCTCCTCCCTCGTCGTTGTCGTCGTCGGCGTCGCCGTCCTTCCTCCTTCTTCGTCGTTCGCGTCGTCGCCGTCCTCCCTCCTCCCTCGTCGTTGTCGTCGTTGTCGTCGTTGTCGCCGTCGTCGTCCTCCCTCCTCCCTCGTCGTCGTCGTCGTCGTCGGCGGCGTCGTCGTCGTCGTCGTCGGTGTCGTCGTCGTCGTCGTCGTCGTTGTCGTCGTCGAAGTCGTTGGAGACGTCGTCGGTGTCGTCGTAGTCGGTTTCGGCGGCGCCGTCGTCGTCGTTGTCGATGTCGTCGTCGGCGTCGTGGCCAAGTGCCATCTGGTACCTACCGTCACGGTCTTGTCTTAAGAGCGGGTGGGAGGGTGGAATGTTTGCACGAGCAGTGGAGAGGACAGCTTCAAGACGGTCAAAGTGGATTGCACCGCGTAGATTCGCCTTTCAAAAAAAAAGAATAAACTCTACCCCCCCCCCGCGTTATCCGCCCCCTTTTCGGGTATGTAAATCATACATGTTTTTGACCACATGTCCATTCTAAATATGAATTTGCACTATCCCAAGGGGGCCGGTATCGGTTCCCCTGAGGTTCCCTTGTAAAAAAACGATACGCGGGGACTTTTTTTGCTCGAGCATAAGACTTTGTCACGGATCCCTAGCAAAAAAAGGGACGAAGTGCACACGCGCGCATCGTCGTGCGCGCATGCCGAAATCCTTCAAAAACCTTCGGTGCCGGAAGGATTTCGCAATCGAGATTATCAAAAACATACAAAAACACAGGGTTTCGCAACACTGATTTGCTAAAAAAGCTTCCGCGCGAGCACTTGCGAAATCTTAAGAAAACCAATAGGTTTTTCAAGATTTTCAAAAAATGCTACCAAACGGGCTTCGCGCGCGCGCATGTCGAAATCTTTGGAACGCCCTTGCGCGTGTGCCGTCGCGAGAATCCTCTGCAGAAAATGGGACGAAGTGCAGACGCGCGCGTCGTCGCGCGCGTATGCCGAATCCTTCAAAACCCATCGGTTTCGGAAGGATTTCCAAATCGTGTCCAAAAAAAACCTGCAAGAACACACGGTTTCGCAAAACTGATGTTCAACAAAAGCGTGCGCGCGCGCTCTTGCGTCGTCGTCGTCGTCGTCGTCGTTGCCGTCCCCCCTCCTCCCGCGTCGTCGTCGTCGTCGTCGCCTATGTCGTCCTCTGTCTTTCCTCGTGTTCGTCGTCATCGTCCTCTTTGGCGTCGTGGTCGTTTCCGTCGTCGTTGTCGCCGTGGTCGTCCTTCCTCCTCCTCCCGTCGTCGTCGTCGTCGTCCGTCGTCGGCGTCTCGTCGTCGTCCCTCCTATTTCGTCGCGTCGTCGTCGTCGTCGTCGTTCGTCGTCGTCGTCGTCTTCCCTCCTCCCTCGTCGTTGTCGTCGTCGGCGTCGCCGTCCTTCCTCCTTCTTCGTCATTCGCGTCGTCGCCGTCCTCCCTCCTCCCTCGTCGTTGTCGTCGTTGTCGTCGTTGTCGCCGTCGTCGTCCTCCCTCCTCCTTCGTCGTCGTCTTCGTTGGCGACGTCGTCGTCGTCAACGTCGTCGTCGTCGTCTTCGTCGTCGTCGACGTCGTCGTCGTCGTCGTCGCCGGCGTCGTCGTCGTTGTTGTCGTCGGCGTCGTTGACGTCGTCGTCGTTGTTGTCGTCGGTGTCGTCGTTGTCGTCGTCGGCGTCGTCATCGTCGCCGTCGTTGTCATCGTCGTCGTCGTCGTCGGCGTCAGCGTCGTCGTCGTCGTCGTCGTCGGTGTCGTCGTCGTCGTCGTTGTCGGCGTTGTCGGCGTCGCCGAAGTCGTTGGAGACGTCGTCGGTGTCGTCGTAGTCGTTGGCGGCGGCGACGTCGTCGTCGTCGTTCTCGCCGTCGTCGGCGTCGGTCTCGTTGCCAAGTGTCATTTGGTACCCACCGTCACGGTGTAAAGAGATTTTGCAAACCAAGTTTGCGGGAGCAGTGGAGTGGACAGTTCACTGCGAACAGAAATTAATTACACCACATAGCTTGCACCACATGTAATGCTCCACCTATGTAGCGTCAAATGTTGCTAGAACGCGTGCTGTTAGGGTCCCTCGCTGGCGATCGGCGACCAGTCTATACTTAGACATATGTATTTGTAGGCGTATCCACGCATCTCTCTCTATATATATATGTATATATATATATACATGTATATATGTAATGTGTTATATATATATATATATATATATATATATATATATATATATATATATAAAAGCAATCCGCCCTATGGTTCTTGCCGAAGGGTGCCTGGCTCGCAGATGCGGTGGGGCATTGGATAATGAAGCATTGGACAAAGAATCCAGGGTCTCGAAGCCAGTGGAACTTCGATCGTGGATTGGCCATGGATATCACCGCCGCCCTCATCAGATCAGGAATCCTCCAGGGTCTGAGGCTCCCTGGGCACGTTCCTTAACGAACACCCCCACCGTATGAGGAATCTTCAGGTGATGTCTGTGTAAATGCTTATACATCCATGTATACACACGTGCACATGCGTTCCCCTGCGCGTGAGTGTTCTTACGCCTCGTGCGCTGACGGGTGTGCCGAGGGTTCGCCTGCTGCCCGCCCGTGCGCGCCTCGTGGGCGCTCGTGCGCGGAGCGTGGGTGGCCGAGGCTTCGCCCGGTGCCCGCCCGTGGGCGCCTCGTGCCCTGGGCGGGCGTGCAGACTGCAGCACAAATAGTAGACCGCATCACGGCTCACACCAGACAGCTTACACCACATACTTTACACCACGCAGCTTGCGTACACCCTGCGAAATGCTTAAGAAATCATGGGTTAAGAAATTCATAGTCTCAGATCTTGAATAAAAAACCAGCATTTCTATTACAATCTTAGGGTTTACATTGAAACGTTAATAATAATCGAGACTCTGGCCGAAAACTCAAGTTTTCTTAAGCATCGCCTAAGGTGTACACCAGACAGCTTACACCACAACAAGTGCCGGTTTCGCTACGCAGCTGGCACCTCATAGCTGACACCACACTACCAAGGAGCTACACCGAAGTCAAGTAAACTAGCTCGGGCAGGCTTGGGCCGAAATCGCACGAAGAGACTGGAAAACGGGGAGGAGACGCAGGAGTATCAGGAGCAGGCGGAACAAGATAGGAAGGGGTAATAATAATATTACGAGGAACGCAACTACGAATGCGGGGAGGCAACTGAAGAAACGGCGGATGAGGATGAGGACGGCGAAGATGATGAGGCGGAAGACGAGAAGGATTTTGGGGTGGAGGAGGACGGCGACGATGCTGAGGAGGAAGACGAGAAGGATATTGGGGAGGGGGAGGACGAGAGGATATTGGGGAGGAGAAGGATTGAAGACACGAGACCCCCCCGGGCCCGTCGGCGGAAAACGTGTGCGTCATCATCGACCCCTCGATGACGTGCTGCAGGTTGAATCCTCGAGCCGAGCGGCCAAGCCAACGACACGGCTTGGCGTCCTTCTTTCCCTGCTACTCCTCCTCCCCCTATATTCCTCATCGTCGTCCCCTCCTCTCCTTCCTCCTCCGCGGAGAGACGAGTTTGTACACATCTATGAAATTAACAGGAGATGGACAGGGAGGGCGAGGAGGAACATAGCAACTCGGAATTAGGGCAAGTGAGACGGACCGATTCTGATGTCGAGGATGATGAGGGAGAAAAAGAAAGAGAGAGAGAGAGAGAGAGAGAGAGCGAGAAAGCGGTGGGAATAGGCATGCAAGGAGGCGTAATGGTAAGAACCCACGCGCATACATGTGTGTATATAGTTATACCTGTACATACATACATATATATATACACACATAGCGAGAGGGAAAGACAAACAACACCAAAACAATAACACATACAGAGAAACAAGGGGAAAGCAGAGAGGGAGATGAGAGAGCCGTGTGACCTTGTCCGCGCCGTGCTCCAGCAGCGTGGCGTGCCTAGCCCCTTCTCCGCCACCCCTCGCCCGCCTCGCCCCCCCGAGGGTGGCGCCGAATGCGGGCCTCTCCCCTCGCGCGAAGGCGTGCGCGATTCGCGCGCCCGCCTCCGCGCGCGCCGCGAGGCGCCCTATGCTTAGGTCGGGCATGTCCTCCGACAGGCGGTCTTTAAAAGAAAAAATATAAGTCAAACCATATCGCATTCAAAAATAAGCAAGCATATCAGACAAATCGTCCCCGCATGATTTTTTGTTACCTAACAGCGAAGACTGATAGGTTTCTAGTGGTCTCAAAAGAGAACATCATGACTCCCCAAGGGGGTCCGGGCAGGATCCGGGGAGAATCCGCGGAAGTCGTTTTAAGTAAACAGTTACACACTTCGTGGTCTTCAAAGTCCCAGAACTCCATTCCCGGGCCACATTCTGAATGCCCGGAGCCAACTGTAGGCCACTTCGTGCTCTTCGAGTTCCCAGAACTCCATTCCTGGGCCACATTCTGAATGCCCAGAGCCAACTGTAGGCCACTTCGTGTTCTTCGAGTTGACAGAACTCCATTCCTGGGCATGATTTTGAATGCCCGGAGCCAACTGTAGGCCACTTCGTGTTCTTCGAGTTCCCAGAACTCTATTCCTGGGCATGATTTTGAATGCCCGGAGCCAACTGTAGGCCACTTCGTGTTCTTCGAGTTCCCAGAACTCCATTCCCGGGCCACATTTTGAATGCTGAGGCAGGCTGATGCTGAGGCTGAGGCAGGCTGAGGCTGAGGCAGGCTGAGGCTGAGGCCGAGGCTGAAGGCAGACTGAGGCTGAGGCTGAAGCAGGCTGAGGCTGAGGCTGAGGCAGGCTGAGGCTGAGGCAGGCTGATGCTGAGGCAGGCTGAGGCTGAGGCTGAGGCTGATGCAGGCTGAGGCTGAGGCAGGCTGAGGCTGAGGCCGAGGCTGAAGGCAGACTGAGGCTGAGGCTGAAGCAGGCTGAGGCTGAGGCTGAGGCAGGCTGAGGCTGAGGCTGAGGCAGGCTGATGCTGAGGCAGGCGGAGGCTGAGGCTGATGAGGCCAGGAGCAGGCTGAGGCTGAGGTGTGAGGCTGAGGCTGAGGCTGAGGCTGGCTGAAGCAGGCTGAGGCTGAGGCTGAGGCGGGAGATGCTGAGGCAGGCTGAGGCTGAGGCCAGGCTGAAGGCAGACTGAGGCTGAGGCGAAGCAGGCTGAGGCTGAGGGCTGAGGCAGGCTGAGGGCTGAGGCTGAGGCAGGCTGATGCTGAGAGCAGGCTGAGGCTGAGGCTGATTCAGGCGGAGGCTGAGGCAGCCTGAGGCTGAGGCCGAGGCTGAAGGCAGACTGAGGCTGAGGCTGAAGCAGGCTGAGGCTGAGGCAGGCTGAGGCTGATGCTGAGGCAGGCTGATGCTGAGGCAGGCTGAGGCTGAGGCTGAGGCTCATGAAGGCTGAGGCTGAGGCAGGCTGAGGCTGAGGCCGAGGCCGACGGCAGCCTGAGGCTGAGGCTGAAGCAGGCTGAGGCCGAGGCCGACGGCAGCCTGAGGCCGAGGCCGACGGCAGCCTGAGGCTGAGGCTGAAGCAGGCTGAGGCTGAGGCTGAGGCAGGCTGAGGCTGAGGCTGAGGCAGGCTGAGGCTGAGGCTGAGGCTGATGCAGGCTGAGGCTGAGGCAGGCTGATGCTGAGGCCGAGGCTGATGACAGACTGAGGCTGAGGCTGAGGCAGGCTGAGGCTGAGGCTGAAGCAGGCTGAGGCTGAGGCTGAGGCTGAGGCAGGCTGAGGCAGGCTGAGGCTGAGGCTGAGGCTGAGGCAGGATCAGGCTGAGGCAGGCTGAGGCTGAAGCAGGCTGCAGGCAGACTGAGGCGGAGGCTGAAGCAGGCTGAGGCTGAGGCTGGGGCAGGCTGAGGCTGAGGCTGAGGCTGAGGCTGAGGCAGGCTGATGCTGAGGCAGGCTGAGGCTGAGGCTGAGGCTGATGCAGGCTGAGGCTGAGGCAGGCTGAGGCTGAGGCCGTGGCCGACGGCAGCCTGAGGCTGAGGCTGAAGCAGGCTGAGGCTGAGGCAGAGGCAGGCTGAGGCTGAGGCTGAGGCAGGCTGATGCTGAGGCAGGCTGAGGGTGAGGCTGAGGCTGATGCAGGGTGAGGCTGAGGCAGGCTGAGGCTGAGGCCGAGGCTGAAGGCAGACTGAGGCTGAGGCTGAAGCAGGCTGAGGCTGAGGCTGAGGCAGGCTGAGGCTGAGGCAGGCTGAGGCTGAGGCTGAGGCAGGCTGAGGCTGAGGCTGTGACTGCGACTGCCGTTGCCACTGCGACTGTCATCGCGAATGCGACTACGACTGCGAGAACAGCAGAATTCTACAACTGGATTCTCATCTGAATCTTAAGGGGAATGGTTCTAGATATGCTCCTACACATCGCTGTTGGGTTGCTTTGCCGGGATAATTACTATTTTTGAATGCTCCTCCTGTAGAAGGACATGTCCGACTTAACCCCATGCCTATCCCCCGGCCCCTGCCGTCGCCCCTGCCGTACGGAAGTCGGGATTGGGCGTGCGCGGCGCAGCCCTTCCCCTCTCTGGCCAGAGTAGGCAGTCCGTCCTGGTGCCTGCACGGCCCTGGAAGGGAGATGCGAATCCAATCGTCGATATGTTTTTTGTTCGTCGCCTTCGCTTTTTCGTGTCCTTGAAAGTCTGGGGGCCGTTTCCAGCCCCTGCCCACTCCACCAGGCCTCCCGTGCGCCGCAAACCTGTGCCCGGGGGGGCCCTCTCGGAGAACGGGGCGCGCGGGGATGCCCGGGAGGTCCCCGCCGCGCAGGCGCGCCGGTCGGCCGGTGGACGTCGGTCGATCGAGGGCGATCGATCGTGGTCGGTGCGAGGGCGGTCGAGCGAGATCAATCGAAATCGGTGGATCGAGGTCGGGTGTCCTTGTCGGTCCTCGGCGGTTTCCCAGCCTCGGGGTGCCTTCCAGCAGCTGCGCCTCGCCGGGAGCGTTCCCTGAGTACCTGGATCGTCCCGAGCGGCAGCTGGAAAGGCGAGTTATGACCCTACAGCCAGGGAGCAACATTTGGGAGCAGCCAGGGGCAAGGGCCACCCTGAGATCCAGGCGCTGCATCTGCTTCAAGCAGAGCGTTTTCGCCCAGCTTCGGACCATCACAAAAGGATCCCGCTCGAACAAGTGCCGCAGAAAGATGGGCTCTCTAAAGCTCTGGCCGTGATTTTGTCTCGGCTATGCGATTTCTTCGCAACGTCGGATCTCAGGGACGCGCATACTTTCGGAGATCCGCGCGGATGTCTTGGATCTGCGCTTGATCCCCCTCCCTGGCGCGCGGAGCGCGTCAAGGGCGGCGCCGGAGGCGCCGCCAGGGGGATCCGTGCCGGTGCGACTACTTCCTTTAGGCCCTAATGAAGACATGTAAACTTTCGAAGGTCCGCGCGGAGTTCTCTGGGAAAACAAATTGGTATCGATACAACTACCTCCCAGGCCTCTCCTGGGATGCGTTCTGACCAGAACCCAAAAGTGACTCCAGCGGTGGCGGCGAGGGCCTTCCAAGAGGCACCCAAAAAGCGAACACGAAGGAGTGGTAGCAGTATCGGAACCTCTTCCTTTGATTCTTGGATCGGCGCTGGACCCCCCTGTCGCGCGCGATGCGCAGCGCACGCCAGGGCAGCTCCGCCCGCTCCGTGGCGGCGTGCTCGTGCTTCTTGTGGATCGCGTCTCGAGCGAAACGACACAGAGGCTGCGCGTTCCGCCCCCCCCCAGGGGCACTTCAGGCCGAATCGCCTCCGGTGCAGCATCGAACGAGCATCGTCGACGATGAGACCGGAGGCGGAGCGAAGAAATGCAGTGCACAATGGTTTCAAAAAAGCCCCGACCCCACCCACTCTGCCAGCTCCGCAGGAGAGTCCGGAATCGAATCGATAAATCGGATCGGCGACCGAAATTAATCGGATCGGCAGAAATCGGCAGCCAAGTCGGGAGAAGTCGAATCGCCAGAAATTTGCAAGCCAGCAAGCCTCCGTTGAGACATCAGTATCGACATCGAAATCCGGAGCCGAATCCAATCGGAATCGGAAACCATCGCAATCGAATCGAATCAACTCGGACGAATCGCAATGAGCCACGGCTCCGTGGCGGCGGCGTTCTCGTGGTTGCACCGGCGCGCTGTGTGCGCGGCCGCTTGTCGCCTTTCCCGACTTGCTTTGGGTCGGGCATGCCCTCCTACAGGCGGGTTTTGGAAGAAAAATAGAAGATGGTCAACAAAATGCTCAACTATAGTCAAACAAGGTAACGAACAATCGCCCCCTGGCTATGTTTTGAACTTCGTGTTCTCAAAGATTTCTTCTGTAGAGGGACATGCCCGACTTACGCCTGGGAGCGCCTGGGAGCGCCTGGCCCTCCGACTAGAGGCCTCCTAGGTGGGGTCGGAGTAAATGGGGTCGGAGGCTCGTGCCGCATCGCCGATACATCGACGATGCATCGCCGATGCATCGGCCAGGCACTGGCGACGTCGGCGATGCACCAGCGACGTCGGCGTGGACCAACTTGGGCCCCACGTCGAGCCGCATCGCCGATTGACCGGCGATGCGGCGCGATCCCCCGACCCCATCTACTCCGAGCCCATCTGGGAGGCCTCCTGTAGAGGGACATGCCCGATTTAAGACTTGCTTTAGGTCGGGCGTGTCCCGCTGCAATCGGAGTTTGGACGATTGTTTTTTCACCACATCCAAAGTGGGGTTCTTGTTTTCTCTGCACACGCCGCGCAGGATCTCACCCCCCCCTTTCCTCTCTCTCTCTCTCTCACACTCACCATCATCACCATCATCATCACCATCAACCACCATCATCGTCATCACAAGCACACACTCACCATCATTACCATCATCATCACCATCAACCACCATCACCGTCATCACTACTCACCATCATCATCCTCATCATCGTCACAATCATCACCACACTATCACCGACTCACTCACTCAATTACTCACTCATCCTCAGTAGGCTTCGGAGGCAGTGGTCCTCCGACGGTAGGACCGCCGCCTCTCTCAACATCATCGTCACCATCACCATCATCATCTTTCTCGATCACCCACTCACTGGTCATCATCCTCATCATCATCATCATCAGCAGCATCATCATCACTCACTCATCACTCATTCATCATCAGCACTCACTGACTCATCACTTTGTCATCAATCACTCCCTATATTGAATATGGAGGAAGTATCCGGCGGGAGCCTCGTCGGTGAGTGAATTGCGAGGAAGCCTCAGGCGGGAACCCCCTCCCTATGGGGCCCGCACTTCATGTTGGTAATCCGAGCGGGTCATCCGAAACGTGTAACTGTCGTCACTTTTGGGCTCCTGAGGCCTGAATATGGAGGAAGTATCCGGCGGGAGCCTCGTCGGTGAGTGAATTGCGAGAAGTCTCAGGCGGGAGCCCCCTCCCTATGGGGCCCGCGCTTCATGTTGGTAATCCGAGCGGGTCATCCGAAACGTGTAACTGTCGTCACTTTTGGGCTCCTGAGGCCGGAATATGGAGGAAGTATCCGGCGGGAACCTCGTCTGTGAGTGACTTGCGAGGAAGTCTCAGGCGGGAACCCCCTCCCTATGGGGCCCGCACTTCATGTTGGTAATCCGAGCGGGTCATCCGAAACGTGTAACTGTCGTCACTTTTTGGCTCTTGAGGCCTGAGTATGGAGGAAGTATCAGGCGGGAGCCTCGTCTGTGAGTGAATTGCAAGGAAGTCTCCGGCGGGAGCCCCCTCCCTATGGGGCCCGCAGATCATGTTACGAATCCGATCGGGTCATCCTGAAATCTGTAACTGTCGTCACTTTTGGGCTCTTGAGGCTTGAATATGAAAGAAGTATCGCGCGGGCGCCTCGTCTGTGAGTGACCCAGACGCGACCCAGACGCAGGCCGGCGATTCAAGGCGATTCAAGGCCGACGAATGCGGCACGATTCAAGGCGACCCAGACGCAGGCCGGCGCCTCCTGAACGTTCCGAACATGCACAAGACCGGGGACATCCACGGCGTCTTACCGGCACACGTCGGCATGGAGGTCCGGTTCACGGCCGTGCAGGAGGAGCTGAAGGAGAAGTTGGGGCTCGTGCAGGAGCAACGGGCCACTATCGTGTCCTTCGAGTTTCACGCAGGCGACGAGCGGGACTAGGAGTGCGCGCCGGGCCAGCTCTTCCGCCCCCGTTACCTACCGCGGGGAATCTGGCTGCAGGTGCACGGCTTCCAGGAGTCCCCGATCTACAAGGAGGTCGCCGAGGTGCTGCAGCAGCGCGCCGATGGCGCTGGCGACGACGGCGAGGCCGAGGCCCTGGCGAGGAGCTTGCTCATGTTCAGGCCCAGCGAGAAGGAGTTCACGTGGCAGAGCTCTGGGGCGCACACTGTGCGCCGCTCGGGGTTCACCCTGACGCATGCGTCCTACCTGACCTCCACGCTGTCGCAGGGCCAGACGCTGCGCAAGGGCGTCACCATCGACTGCGCCAGGGATGAGGACGCTGGCCGCACGGGCATGTCGGACGAGATGTGGTGGCTGCACCTCTACGTCATGTTCTCCCGCGCCACGTGCATGCGGAACATGCTGCTCCTGCGGCCGCCCGCGCGAGAGTTCCTGGAGCGCGGGCCGCCGGCGTCCCTGCGGAAGGCGCTACAGGAGTTTGACAAGAGAGCGGTGGGCTCCAGGGCTGAGGCGGAGCAGCTCGCGACAGACCTGGGCTTCGTGCTGCCACCCACCTGAGCGCCGCGGCGCGCACCTGGAGGCCCGCGGGGTTGTCCCAACGGCTGGCTCCCGCGCCCCTGCGGCCTGCGAGGTTGTCCCAACGGCCTGGCCCGAAGGGTTGTCCCGACGGCTTCGCGATCTAGCCGTCGGCAAACGCGCGCGTGCTGCGCCGACGAGTTGCTTGCCACGACCAGGGGGAACGGGAGGAGCACATGGAGAAGAGGCAGGAGGATGAGGAGGGAAGGGGCATGGGGGAGGGCGACGACGAGGAGGAGGTGGCGCGAGAGGAGGAGGAGGAGGAGGAGGAGGAGGAGGAGGAGGAGGAGGAGGAGGAGGAGGAGGAGGAGGAGAGGAGGAGGAGGAGGAGGAGGAGGAGGAGGAGGAGGAGGAGGAGGAGGAGGAGGAGGAGGAGGAGGAGGAGGAGGAGGAGGAGGAGGAGAAGGAGGAAGAGAAATAGAAGGAGGAATAGAGGGCAGTGCAGAGGGCGAGAGGAGAGGGTGTCCGCCAGGGGGAGGAGGAAAGGGCAAAGGGTAAGCTAAACATATTCTCATGTGGGGTCCTACCGTCAGAGTAATTGAGGGAGAAGATGGGAGCGCACACGATGATTCAACAGGCAGTGTGAAGCAGAACGCAAGCAGGACATTGAAACCTGGCAGGCCTGAAATGTTAAACACCTGTTGGACCGGAATCGCTGAACGAATTTCCGCCCCAGCACGCAGGCGTGGCCGGAAACAAATGTTCAACAAATAGTACGTGCGGCGATTGGCACAACTCAGACTGAAGCGCGACAAAAAAGGAGCGGAGCTTGGACGAACAGGGAAACATAATCAACAGATGTTCAATCACGGGCAAGCATGATGGAACAGCTCGTCCCCCTGTGATTCTCTGGATCTATGTTTGGGTATTCCTCCTGTCGAGGGAGGTGCTCGACTGGAGGCCTGCTCCGTCGGCGCGAGGCCTCGCCGCTCTGCCGTGCGGGACCCCGGCCGCCGCTCTCTCTCTCTCTCTCTCGGGAGGAAGGCGGGGGAGGGAGGGTGGAGGATCCGCAGGGAGGGAGGGAGGGAGGGAGGGAGGGAGGAGGAGGAGGAGGAGGAGGAGGGAGGAGGAGGACTTTTCACGACTTTCCCCCAGGACAACGTCCCCTAGAGGGAGGGGGGAGGGAAGGGAGGGAGGAGGAGGGAGGGAGTGGAGGAGGAGGAGGAGGAGGAGGAGGAGGGGAGGAGGAGGGAGGAGAGAGGGAGGAGGAAGGAGGAGGAGGAGGAGGACGAGGAGGAGGAGCACGAGGAGGAGGGCGAGGAGGAGGGGGAGGACAGACGCAGCGATCACTCGATCAATATTCGAGCAACGTCAAAAAGGAGGATGCAGAAAAGGAGGAGGAGAACGGAGGAGAAGGAGGAGGAGGAGGAGGAGGAGAAGGGAGAAGGAGGAGGCGGTGGCGAATCAGGCGCAGTAGTAGTAGTAGTAGTAGTAGTAGTAGTAGTAGTAGTAGTAGTAGTCGTAGTAGTAGTAGTAGTAGTAGTTAGTAGTAGTAGTCGTGTAGTAGTGTAGTTTTTAGTTTCGTAGTCGTAGTCGTTAGTCGTAGTCGTAGAGGTTAGTGTAGGTCGTACTTCGTTATATTATTATTATTAGTAGTAGTTAGTAGTGTGTAGTAGTATGTAGTAGTAGTTAAGTAGTAGTAGTGTGTAGTTAGTCGTATAGTAGTAGTAGTTAGTAGAAGTAGTTTAGTTAGTAGTGTGTATTAGTAGTAGTGGTAGCTAGATAGTAGTAGTTGTAGTAGTAGCGTAGTAGTGTAGTTGTAGTGTGAGTAGTGGTTAGTAGGAGTAGCAGGAGTAGTAGTCGTTAGTGAGTGTGGGTGTAGTAGTCGTAGTAGTAGTAGTAGTTAGTTAGTCGTTAGTAGTAGTAGTAGTGTAGTATAGTAGTCGTAGTAGTTAGTAGTAGTATGTTTAGTAGTAGTAGTAGCTATTAGTAGTGATTAATAGTAGAAGTAGTAGTAGTAGTAGTAGTAGAAGTTGTATTAGTGGTAGTAAGTAGTAGTAGTAGCCGTAGTAGTTGTAGTTAGTAATAGTAGTAGTAGTAGTAGTAGCAGTGTAGTAGTTGTAGTAGTCGTAATAGTAGTTGTTGTATTCTAGTAGTAGTAAGTAATAATGATAGCAAGATTATATTTGTAGTGTGTAGTCGTGGTAGTAGTAGTAGTGTGTAGCAGAGCAGTATTAGTAAGTAGTATTTAGTAGTTAGTTGTAGTAGTAGTCAGTAGTAATAGTAGTCGTTGTTATGTAGTAGTAGTAGTAGTAGTAGTAGTAGAGTAGTAGTAGTCGTAGTGGTTAGTTAGTAGTAGTAGTAGTGTAGATAGTCGTAGTTAGTAGAGTGCAGTAGTAGTTCGTCGTAGTAGTAGTCAGTGTAGTAGTATAGAGTAGTAGTAGTAGTAGAGTAGATGTAGAAAGTAGAAGTAGTATTAGTCGTAGTAGTAGTCGTTAGTAGTAGTAGTGTAGTAGTAGTAGTAGTAGCAGTAGTAGCAGTAGTAGTAGTAGTAGTAGTAGTAGTAGTAGTAGTAGTAGTAGTAGTAGTAGTAGTAGTAGTAGTAGTGGTCGTCGTAGTCGTAGTCGTAGTCGTAGTCGTAGGAGGAGGCAGGGCGTCGAGAGGAGAAGGAGGAGGAGGACGAGGAGGAGCCTGCTGCTGCGGAGAAGGTTGAGGAAGAGGAGCCGGGGAAAGCTGCTTCCAGTCGGCGGCGGCTCCTCTCATCGCAAAATATGCGATGACAGACTGCACGTTGTGCGAGGTCGCCTGGGTACGAAGCTCGTCCTGATCCTCGTCCTGTACCGCTCATCGTCCTCATCCTGCTCCTGGTCAGCCCATTCCTTTCCTTCTTGCACATCCTGCTGCCGCTCCGTGTCCTCGTCCTTCTCCTTCTCCTCCTCGTCGTCCTCCTCCTCCTCGTCCTGCTCCTGGCCAACCCACGTCTTCCCTTCTTGCACGTCCTGCTGCCGCTCCGTGTCCTCGTTCTGCTCCTCTTGCTGCTGCCCTTCTCACCGCCCGCATTTTTGCACCTCTAGGGGGAGCAGAGGAGGCGGGGTGATAGGGATAAGGGAGGAGAGGGAGCACGCGGGAGGCATCGGGGGGGAAGGAGGCAGGGAAGGTGGGGGGAAGGAAGCAGGCAAGGGGGGGAAGGCGGCAAGGAAGGGGGGGAAGGAATCAGGAAAGGGAGAGGGGGGGAGACAGGGAAGGGGGTGAAGGGGTTGATGAAGGGGAAGGAGGGAGGGAAGGGGGGAAGGAGGCAGGGAATGGAGGGGGGGTCGGGAGGGGAGCATGTGAACTAGGTGGTTGTGAAAGGGCGGGGGGCGGGGGGGGGGGGGGG
>CAUYUJ010019587.1:109862-176241 GCA_963575745.1 Prorocentrum cordatum | reverse complement strand
AGTTGGCTCGAAAAATCTCGACGGAATTTTTGACAACTTTTGCTCGGTTGAAAATTTTGTTCTCGAAATTTGACCATTCGTTAGAGCTCTAGTATTTTTTCCCGTGATATTCGATCTTATTCCCGCTCGCCATCTTGATCTCAGCTCGATCGGGTAACTTTAAAGGCCAAAAAGCAGGCAGGCGGGAACGGCCGTTTCGAGTCATCTTGATACGCGCTGTCGGTTTTTCGAACATAACTCGAGCTCTAGGGCAGCTACAGAGCTGGTAAGCACAGCTAATGCATGCAGAATGATCAGGCGCGTTCGCCTGTTCAATCCAGAGGCCTGAACTCGGTCTGCTAGCCGAGCTAGGTCGCAAACCTATTCGTATTATTCGAGTCAACTTGAACGCGTTGTCGGTATTTTCAACTTAACTCGAGCTGTAGGGCAGCTACAGTGCTGGTGGGCACACCCATCGCATGCAGAATCATCAGGCGCGCTCGCCTGTTGAATCCATAGGTCGGAACTCGGTCTGCAAGCCGAGCTAGGTCCGCAAACCTATTCGTATTATTCGAGTCAACTTGATATGCGTTGTCGGTATTTTCCACTTAACTCGAGCTGCAGGCCAGCTATTGTGCTGGTAAGCACACCTTTCACACTCAGAATAATCAGGCGCGTTGAATTCGCCTAATGAATCCATAGGTCTGAACTCGGTCTGCTAGCTGAGCTGGGTCCGCAAACATATTCGTATTATTCGAGTCAACTTGATACGCGTTGTCGGTATTTTCGACTTAACTCGAGCTGTAGAGCAGCTACAGTACTGGTAAGCACGCCTATCGCAGGCAGAATGATCAGGCGCGGTCGTCGAATTCATAGGTCTCAACTCGATCTGCTAGCCGACCTAGGTTCGCAAACCTATTCGTATTGTTCGAGTCAACTTGATACGCGCTGTCGGTATTTTCTACTTAACTCGAGCTGTATGGCTGCAGTGCTGGTAAGCCCGTCTATCGCACTCAGAATATTCAGGCGCGTTCGCCTGTTGAATCCATAGGTCTGAACTCGGTCTGCAAGCCGAGCTAGGCCCGCACACCTATTCGTATTATTCGACTCAACTTGATACGCCTTGTCGGTATTTCCTACTTTCTCGAGCTGTAGGGCAGTTACAGGTAAGCACGCCTATCGCACCCAGAATAATCAGGCGCGTTCGCCTGTCGAATCCAGAGCTCTGAAGTCGGTCTGCTGCGCGATCTAGAATCACGAAACTGTTCGTATTCTTCCAGTCATCTTGAGAGCTACTGTCGGCGTTCTGCACAGAGCTCGGGCTGTAGGGGGGCTGCAGGGCGGGTAATCACAGGACTCGATTCGGAGACATCAGACGCCTCTGTCTGCTGCATTCAGAGGTCCGGACTCGGTCTGATACTCGAATTGGGCTGAAAAACTATTTGTTCTCTGCAATTTTCTCCGACATTATATGTTGTCAGGAAGCTCTACGAGTCCCCCGGCGGTAACAAAGGTTGACGGTTTACCGCCGGCGCCCAGTTGGCCGACCCGGCCAGAAAGGAAGAAGTGGTAACTCTTCCCGGATAGCTCCTTGGAGAGCTGAGGGATTCAGATAAGAAGCCGGCTGTGGGTGGTGAGGAAGACACGCCCACGCTCGCGGGTCCACGATCCCCGGAGCAACTCGCCGGAGTTCGCAGCGTGTCCGGGAGCGGCGCTTCCTAGCGTTTCCCAATACGCGTGGCTCCAGGGTGCGCAAAGCGCTTCGGCAGAGCTTCGGAAGAGCTTCGGCAGTTCTTCCAGGCTCCTAGGCAGATCTTCCTTGCGCGCTTTGCGGCCCCACGCATCGTAAACGGCGCCCCTGCACGTCTCCTGCGAGGTTTCCAGCGTCCCGCGCATCGTTTCAGGCGGCCTGGCAGAGGTCCCCGTGCGGCCTTCCGCGCTTGGCTTCGCTATCCGGGTTTTGGACGCTTACATGTTCCTGGGTAGCTCCTTGGAGAGCTGAGGGTTTCAGAGAAGAAGCTGGCGGTGGGTGGTGAGGAGGACACGCCCACCTCCGCCAGTAACTCGTAGAGCTTCCCTTAGCAAGTTATTGCTGGAAGCTTAAGAGTAATTCCGGGGAGCTGGAGAGCTAGTTGGCAAGAAAAATCTCGACGGACCTTTTGGTGACTTTTGGTCGGTTGAAAATTTTGTTCTCGAAATTTGAACATTCGTTAGAGCTCTAGTATTTTTTCCCATGATATTCGATCTTATTCCCGCTCGCCATCTTGATCTCAGCTCGATCGGGTAACTTTGAAGGCCAAAAAGCAGGCAGGCGGGAACGGCCGTTTCGAGTCATCTTGATACGGGCTGTCGGTTTTCTCAAGATAACTCGAGCTTCAGGACAACTATAGAGCTGGTCAGCTTAGCATTCGGAATGATCAGGCGCGTTCGTCTGTTGAATCCAGAGGTCTGAACTCGGTCTGCTAGCCGAGCTAGGGTCGCAAACCTATTCGTATTATTCGAGTCATTGTAGCAGACGCTCTCGGTTTTTCGTACTTAACTCGATCCGTAGGGCAGCCACAGAGCTGATAATCACAGAAATCGATTGAGAATTATCAGGCGCGTTCGTCTGTTTAATCAAGAGCTCTGAACTCGGCCTGCTCCCCGAGCTAGGTTCGCGAACCTATTGGTATTGTTCGAGTCATCTTGAGAAGTGCTCTCGGTTTTCTGTACTTAAATCGTGCTGGGGGAGGGCTACAGTGCTGCTGGTCACAGGAATCGATTTCGAGACATCAGGCGCGTCCGTTCGTCGAACCGAGAGCTCGGAACTCGGTCTGCTGCTCGAACGAGATCCGCGAAACTGTTGTATTATTCGAGTCATCCTGAGAGGTACTCTCGGTTTTCTGCACTTAACTCAGGCTGTATGGGGGGCTGCAGAGCTGGTAATCACAGGAATCGATCCGCAGACATCAGACGCGTCCGCCTGTCGCATTGCAGAGGTCTGAACTCGGTTTCATAAGCGAGCTCGATTGGAAAACTGTTCGTTTGGTTTGTTAGAGTCATCTTGAGAGGTCTAGAATCGCTCGGGCTGAAAAACTAGTCGTTCTCTGAAATTCTTTTCCACATTATATACTGTCAGGAAGCTCTACGAGTCCCCCGGCGGTAAGAAAGGTTGACGGTTTACCGCCGGCGCCCAGTCCACGATCCCCGCAGGAACTTGCCGGAACCGGCAGCGGGTCCGGGAGCGAGGCTTCCTGGCGTCTCCCAATACGCGTGGCTCCAGGGTGCGCGAGGCGCTTCGGCAGAGCTTCGGAAGAGCTTCGGCAGTTCTTCCAGGCTCCTAAGCAGATCTCCCTTGCTCGCTTTGCAGGGCCCCACGTATCGTAAACGGCGCCGCTGCAAGCGTCTCCTGCGAGATTTCCAGCGTCCCGCGCAACGTTTCAGGCGGTCTCCGTGCGGCGTTCCGCGCTTGGCTTTGCTACGCGGGTTTTGCACGCTTAACTCGTAGTGCTTCCCTTAGCAAGTGACTCGTAGAGCTTCCCTTAGCTAGTTATAGCTGGAAGCTAAGAGTGATTCCGGCGCGCGAAGCTAAGAGTAATTCCGGCGCGCTGGAGAGCTAGTTGGCTTGAAAAAAAGAACTAAACTTTTTACAACTTTTGGTCGGTTGAAATTATGTTCTCGAAATTTGGCCATTCGTTAGAGCTCTAGTATTTTTTCCCGTGATATTCGATCTCATTCCCGCTCGCCATCTTGATCTCAGCTCGATCGGGTACCTTTCACTGTCAAAAAGCACACTGGCGGGATCGGCCGTTTCGAGTCATCTTGATACGCGTTGTCGGTATTTTGTTCTTAACTCGAGCTGTAGGAGAGCTATAGAGCTGGTAGGCACAGCTTTCGCTTCAGAATCATTAGGCGCGTTCGCCTGTTGAATCCATAGGTCTGAACTCGGTCTGCTAGCCGAGCTAGGTCCGCAAACCGATTCGTATTATTCGAGTCAACTTAATACACGTGGTGGGTATTTTGTACTCAACTCGAGCTGGAGGGCAGCTACAGCGCTGGTAAGCACAGCTATCGCACTCAGAATCATCCGGCGCGTTCGCCTGTCGAATCGATAGGTCTGTACTCGGTCTGGTAGCCGAGCTAGGTCCGCAACCTATTCGTATTATTCGAGTCAACTTGATACGCGTGGTCGGTTTTTTCTACTTAACTCGAGCTGTAGGGCAGCTACAGTGCTGGCAAGCACGCCCATCGCACTCAGAGTCTTCAGGCGCGTTCGCCTGTTGAATCCATAGGTCTGAACTCGGTCTGCTAGCCGAGCTTGGTTCGCAAATCTATTCGTATTATTCGAGTCAACTTGATACGCGTGGTGGGTATTTTGTACTTAATTCGAGCTGCAGGGCAGCTACAGTGCTGGTAAGCACGCGTATCGCACTCAGAATCATGAGGCGCGTTCGCTTCTTGCTTCCAGAGGTCTGAACTCGGTCTGCTAGCCAAGCTAGATCCGCAAATCTATTCGTATTATTCGAGTCATCTTGATCAACGCTCTCGGTATTTTCTGTACTTAACTCGAGCTATAGGAAGCTACAGAGCCTAGAGTTACAGACATCGATTGAGAATTATCGGGCGCGTTTGTCTGTTGTATCGAGAGCTCTGAACTCGGCCTGCTGCCCGAGCTAGGTTCGCGAAACTATGCGTATTGTCCGAATGATCGTGAACAGTGCTCTCAATTTTCTGCACTCAACTCGTGCTGGGGGAGGGCTACAGTGCTGCGGGTCATAGAAATCGATTTGCACACACCAGGCGCGTTCGTCGGTCGATTCGAGAGCTTAGAACTTGGTCTGCTGCTCGAAACAGGTCTGCGAAACTATTATATTATTCGAGTCATCCTGAGAGATGCTGTCGGTTTTCTGCACTTAACTCGGCTGTAGGGGGGCTGCAGGGCTGGTAATCACATGAGTCGATTCGCAGACATCAGACGCGTCTGCTCGTCGCATTCGAGCTTGGAAGCTCTACGAGTTCCCCGGCGGTAACCAAGGTTGACGGTTTACCGCCGGCGCCCAGTAACTCGTAGAGCTTCCCTTAGCAAGTTATTGCTGGAAGCTTAAGAGTAATTCCGGGGCGCTGGAGAACTAGTTGGCACGAAAAATCTCGACGGACCTTTTGGTGACTTTTGGTCGGTTGAAAATTTTCTTCTCGAAATTTGACCATTCGTTAGAGCTCTAGTATTTTTTCCCGTGATATTCGATCTTATTCCCGCTCGCCATCTTGATCTCAGCTCGATCGGGTACCTTTTACTGCCAAAAAGCGTCCCGGCGGGAACGGCCGTTTCCAGTCATCTTGATACGCGTTGTCGGTATTTTCTATTTAACTCGAGCTGTAGGGCAGCTACCGTGCTGGTAAGCACACCTATCGCGCTCAGAATCATTAGGCGCGTTCGCATGTTGAATCCAGAGGTCTGAACTCGGTCTGCTAGCCGAGCTAGGTCCGCAAACCTATTCGTATTATTCGAGTCAACTTGATACGCGTTGTCGGTATTTTCTAATTAACTCGAGCTCTAGGGCAGCTACAGTGCTGGTAAGCACAGCTATCGCACTCAGAATCATCAGGCGCGTTTGCCTGTTGAATCCATAGGTCTGAACTCGGTCTGCTAGCCGAGCTAGGTTCATAAATCTATTTCTACTATTCGAGTCAACTTGATACGCGTGGTGGGTATTTTGCACTCAATCCGAGCTGCAGGGGAGCTACAGAGCTGGTAGGCACATTCATCGCATTCAGAATCATCAGGCGCGTTCGCCTCTTGACTGCAGAAGTCTGAACTCGGTCTGCTCCCCGAGCTAGGTCCGCAAAACTATTAGTATTATTCGAGTGATCTTGACAAACGCTCTCGGTTTTCTGTTCAAGTCGAGCCGTAGGGCAGCTACAGAGACTATAGTCACAGAAATCGATTGGGAAATATCGGGCGCGTTTGTCTGTTGTATCGAGAGCTCTCAACTCGGCCTGCTGCCCGAGCTAGATTCGCGAAACTTTTCGTATTGTCTGAATCATCGTGAAAGTTGTTCTCAATTTTCTGCACTCAACTCGTGTTGGGGGAGGTCTACAGTGCTGCGGGTCATAGCAATCGATTTGCACACATCGGGCGCGTTCGTTGGTCGATTCGAGAGCTCAGAACTTCGTCTGCTGCTCGAAACAGATCCGCGAAACTATTGTATTATTCGAGTCATCCTGAGCGATGCTGTGGGTTTTCTGCACTTAACTCGGGCTGTAGGGGGGCTGCAGGGCTGGTAGTCAGATGAGTCGATTCGCAGACATCAGACGCGTCCGGCTGTCGCATTGAGAGGTCTGAACTCGGTCTGATACTCGAACTGGGTTGCGAAACTGTTTGTTTTTGTTAGAGTCATCTTGAGAGGTCTGACATCGCTTGGGCTGAAAACTAGTCGTTCTCTGGATTTTTGCTGCACTATATACTGTCAGGAAGCTCTACGAGTCCCCCGGCGGTAAGAAAGGTTGACGGTTTACCGCCGGCGCCCAGTTATTGCTGGAAGCTTTAGAGTAATTCCGGAGCGCTGGAGAGCTAGTAACTCGTAGAGCTTCCCTTAGCAAGTTATTGCTGGAAGCTTAAGAGTAATTCCGGGGAGCTGGAGAGCTAGTTGGCAAGAAAAATCTCGACGGACCTTTTGTGACTTTTGGTCGGTTGAAAATTTTGTTCTCAAAATTTGAACATTCGTTAGAGCTCTAGTATTTTTCCCATGATATTCGATCTTATTCCCGCTCGCCATCTTGATCTCAGCTCGATCGGGTAACTTTGAAGGCCAAAAAGCAGGCAGGCGGGAACGGCCGTTTCGAGTCATCTTGATACGCGCTGTCGGTTTTCTCAAGATAACTCGAGCTTCAGGACAACTACAGAGCTGGTCAGCACAGCTAATGCATTCAGAATAATCAGGCGCGTTCGCCTGTTGAATCCAGAGGTCTGAACTCGGTCTGCTAGCCGAGCTAGGGTCGCAAACCTATTCGTATTATTCGAGTCATTGTAGCAGACGCTCTCGGTTTTTCGTACTTAACTCGATCTGTAGGGCAGCCACAGAGCTGATAATCACAGAAATCGATTGAGAATTATCAGGCGCGTTCGTCTGTTGAATCAAAGCTCTGAACTCGGCCTGCTCCCCGAGCTAGGTTCGCGAACCTATTGGTATTGTTCGAGTCATCTTGAGAAGTGCTCTCGGTTTCTGTACTTAAATCGTGCTGGGGAGGGCTACAGTGCTGCTGGTCACAGGAATCGATTCGAGACATCGCGCGTCGCGTTCGTCGAACCGAGAGCTCGGGAACTCGGTCTGCTGCTCGAACGAGATCCGCGAAACTGTTGTATTATTCGAGTCATCCTGAGAGGTACTCTCGGTTTTCTGCACTTAACTCAGGCTGTATGGGGGGCTGCAGAGCTGGTAATCACAGGAATCGATCCGCAGACATCAGACGCGTCCGCCTGTCGCATTCAGAGGTCTGAACTCGGTTTCATATTCGAGCTCGATTCGAAAACTGTTCGTTTGTTTTGTTAGAGTCATCTTGAGAGGTCTATAATCGCTTGGGCTGAAAAACTAGTCGTTCTCTAAAATTATTTGCCACATTGTATATTGTCAGGAAGCTCTACGAGTCCCCCGGCGGTAAGAAAGGTTGACGGTTTACCGCCGGCGCCCAGTTGGCAAGAAACATCTCGACGGAACTTTTGGTGACTTTTGGTCGGTTGAAAATTTGGTTCTCAAAATTTGACCATTCGTTAGAGCTCTAGTATTTTTTCCCGTGATATTCGATCTTATTCCCGCTCGCCATCTTGATCTCAGCTCGATCGGGTGAATATTACTATCGAAAAGCACTGTGGCGGGAACGGCCGTTTCGAGTCATCTTGATATGCGCTGACGGTTTTCTGAAGATAACTCGAGCTCTAGGGCAGCTACAGAGCTGGTAAGCACAGCTAATGCATGCAGAATGATCAGGCGCGTTCGCCTGTTGAACCCAGAGGTCTGAATTCGGTCTGCTAGCCGAGCTAGGTCTGCAAACCTGTTCGTATTATTCGAGCATCTTGACAAAAACTCTTGGTTTTCTGCACTTAACTCGAGCTGTAGGACAGCTGCAGAGCTGATATATACAGGCACCAATTCAGAATCACCAGTTGCGTTTGTCTGTCGAAGCCAGAGCTCTGAACTCGGTCTGCTGCCCGATCTAGAATCGCGAAACTATTCGTATCGTTCGAGTCGCTTGCGAGATGCTGTCGGTTATCTGGACTTAACTCGGGCTGTAGGGGGGCTGCATGGCTGGTAATCACCGGCATCGATTTGAAGACATCAGCCGCGCCCGCCTGTCGAATACAGAGCACTGTACTCTGTCTGATGCACGAACTAGGTCCGCGAAACTATTCCTATTGTCCGAGTCATCCTGAGAGGTGCTGTCGGTTTTGTTGCACTTCACTCGGGCTGTAGGGGGGATGCAGGGCTGGTAATCACCGGCATCGATTTGAAGACATCAGGCGCGCCCGCCTGTCGAATACAGAGCTCTGAACTCTGTCTGATGCCCGAACTAGGCCCGCGAAACTATTCCTATTGTCCGAGTCATCCTGAGAGGTGCTGTCGGTTTGTTGCACTTCACTCGGGCTGTAGGGGGGCTGCAGGGCTGGTAATGACAGGAGTCGATTCGCAGACATCAGACGCGTCCGTCTGTCGCATTCAGAGGTCAAAAACTATTCACTACAAGTCAGATGGTTGGTAAGTGCTCTGTTTTCTCAACTTAAGTCGAGTTAGGCAGCTCTACGAGTCCCCCGGCGGTAACCAAGGTTGACGGTTTACCGCCGGCGCCCAGTACAAGTGGACGCTTACAAGTTGAGTGGTTTTGCAATTTTTTGAAAGATATTTGACAATTTATTTTGAGAAAGCATATTTTTCGCACCTGTAAACGACTATGAGAGCCTCTCTTTCTTAGAATGAGTCGACGCGAAAAAATCAATTTTTCCCCTTCTCGAGAAATTCTTCCAGAAGCTCTCTCTTTCGACTCTGAGTACTTTTACGCGTGAAAGAAGCTCTACGAGGTTCCCGGCGGTGAGGTTGACGGTGCACCGGCGGCGCCAGTTTCGGCGCGGTTTAGAGCTAGTTGGTCGACCCGGCCAGAAAGGACAAAGTGGTAAGTTTTGGGTGGTTTTACGAAAAAAAAAATCAAGGATGTTTGACAATTCATTTTGAGAAAGCAGATTTTTCGCACCTGTAGTGGGTTATGCCGCGTCTGCCAGTAACATTTCCAGGTCTATAGGTGCATTATTACTTTCGGAACACTTGGAGGAACCGACGTTGGATAAAAATAGAAAAACGTGATTTTTCAAGTTTATCGTTTATTGTTCCAGAAGCTTCCTTTATGCGTTCCGACGATTGCTGTGCAAATCAAGAGCTCTACGAGGTCCCCGGCGGTAATCAGGTTGACGGTTTACCGTCGGTTTCGAGTTCGGACGCGCTGGAGAGCCAGTTGGCAAGAAAAATCTTCTCGGAATCGACCTGGTCTATGGAGAGCTCTACGAGGGTCCCGGTAATCACAGAAAAACGTGAGTTTTCGATCCTTTCGTTTCTTACTCCATTAGCTAGCTTGCTCTGTTCTGAGGAGCGTTGTGTAAGAAATAAGCTCTACGAGGGTCCTGGCGGTGACCTGGTTGACGGTTTACTGCCGGCTCAGTCGTTTCACTGCTTCAGTGGGAAAGGAGCCTCGACCTAAGCAGGTCGTTTGAAATGCTCTAGTGGGACAGGCAACAACCAGAAGAGACTGAGAGGGAAGAGGCAGAGAAGAAGAGAGAGGGAAAAGGGCAAAGGAAAAGAACAGAGCAAGGAAAACACAGAGGCAAAAAGTAGATAGAGAGAAAAGTCCGGCACAGCCGGAGCGACGACGAAAACGACAGCGCAAGACGCCCGACGCCCGCGCAGCGCCGCGCGGCCGCCAGCGCATTCCCAGCCCCGCAGGGCCGGCCGGGGGGGGCGCGCACGGCAGGCGCGGCGCCTCAGCGGCGCTGGACGCGCTCTCGGGCTTCCGGCACTGGCCGGAGGCTCGGGAACGCGAGCCTCCTCACTCCGATCCATCTCTTGGACCGGAGTTCTCTCTTTCCACCTCGCTCAAAAGCACAGCCGTGCCGGGGTTCTATGGAGATCTTCGAGGACGACATCGGGAGCCGTGCCGGGCCCTTTGTCGTCTCGGGCAGGGGCGAGTGGCGACTGGTGGACCCAATAGCACAGCCGTACCGGGGAGCTATTATAAGGGCCAGCACGTACTCGTCCTGGGCGCCGTACTGGGCCCGAACCCTCCACTCCAGGCCGAGAGGCACCTCCTGGGCCGTACCGGACAGGGCAGATCAGATCAGTTTAGATTCAATCCCTCTGACTGCTTGCTGCGCACGGCAGAGCTCCACACTGGGGGAAATGCTCGCCATTTTGTGACGGGCGTTTGACTGCCCGGCGCGCGGTTTCCGGAACCGGGACGGGGACCCGATCGAGGGCGCACACGAGGACGGGACCAGGGGTGGTTCCGGTTACTGCAGGTGGTGCGCGGAGCACCCAGCGCCAGTCGGGAAGTCGCGCGCATGGGACGAGCGGGTGCAGGAGTGACTCGTAGAGCTTCCCTAAGCTAGTTGCTGGAAGCTTAAGAGTAATTCCGGCGCGCTGGAGAGCTAGTTGAATCTCGACGGAACTTTTGGTGACTTTTGGTCGGTTGAAAATTTTGTTCTCAACCATTCGTTAGAGCTCTAGTAAATTTCCCGTGATATTCGATCTTATTCCCGCTCGCCATCTTGATCTCAGCTCAGCTCGATCGGGTGAATATTTCTATCGAAAAGCACGGTGGCGGGATCGGCCGTTTTGAGTCATCTTGATAGGCGCTAATGGTTTTCTGAACATAACTCGAGCTTTAGAACAGCTACAGAGCTGGTAGGCACAGCTAATCGATGTAGAATGATTAGGCGCGTTCGCCTGTTCAATCCAGAGGTCTGAACTCGGTCTGTTAGCCGAGCTAGGTCCGCAAACCTATTCGTATTATTCGACTCATCTTGACGGGAACTCTCCGTTTTCTGTAGTTAACTCGAGCTGTAGGACAGCTACAGAGGATATATGCAGAACTAATTCAGAATCATTAGTTGCGTTTGTCTGTCGAATCCAGAGCTCTGAACTCGGTCTGCTAGAATCGCGAAACTATTCGTATTGGTCGAGTCATCTTGAGAAGTGCTCCAGGTTTTCTTCACTCAACTCAGGAATCGATTTGAAGACATCAGGTGCGTCCGCCTGTCGAATCCAGAGCTCGGAACTCGGTCTGCTGTCCGAATTAGGTCTGCGAAACTACTGTATTGTTCGAGTCATCCTGAGAGGTGCTGTCGGTTTTCTGCACTTAACTCGGGCCGTAGGGGGGCTGCAGGGCTGGTAATGTCAGGAGTCGATTCGCAGACATCAGACGCGTCCGCATGTCGCATTCAGAGGTAAAAAAATATTCACTAAGAGTTGGAATGTTCGTAGGTGCTGTCGGTTTCTCAACTTAAGTCGAGCTAGGAAGCTCTACGAGTCTCCCGGCGGTAACCAAGGTTGACGGTTTACCGCCGGCGCCCAGTGTCTGCGCGCAGAGCACGACATGGTCCATCAGGAGGTCGTCGATGATTCCACTTTGAAGGCGGCGGCGGAGCGCGAGCAGAAATCGATGAAAGCGCGCCGCGCGTCGTGCCGGCGGTCTCGGTGTGCGCGGCGGGAGGCGGAGTGGACGCGACGGACGGAGGCGGCGGCTGAGCGGAACCAGCAGCTTGTACACCGTGTGTTGCTCCCTGTCGTGCCCTGCGCCTTGCTGCGCGACGCGTCGCCAGAGCGGGTCTCGTCTGGCCGCAGCGCGCGGGGGGCGGCTTGAAAGAGCGAGCGATTGGAGCAGTTCCTCACTGCGCGCGCGGCCCGTGCCGTCGCACCGCCGTCGCGGCTGCGCTCGACGCGTCGTCGTGGACCGTGGGCGATGCGGCCCTGCGCGCTGCCTGCGTTCTCGTTGCGCTCGGCGTGTGCCCACCACAGCCAGACAGCAGAGTGGTGATGACGAGGAAGATCGCGGTGGCGCGCTGGTGGCGGCACCAGGATCTGTTCGCGCGGGAGCTCCCGGACGCGCCCGAGCTGGCCGATCGTGCAGCCGCGGTCGTTACTGCCAGGTGGTTCTGCTGCGTGCTCTACGGGCTCTCGGCGCGGACGTGTGGCCGCCGCCGCGTCTGTGCGTGCCGTTTCTCGCCGGGCGTGGGCGTCGGCGGGGCGAAGTGCCCGACCGCGCAGGAGTCCAAGGGCTTCGTCGGGGACCTGGCCGTCTGCGCTGCCTGCGCCATGATCGCTCTCGGAGCGGGGCTCAGCGGGGCGACGCAGGACGGCGCCGTGCCCATGTCTGCGAGTGCGTTCGGTGCCGCGCGCCCACCGCGCCCACGGCCGCGCGGCGGACGCGGGCGGGGGAACCGCGCGCGCGCGCCAGTTCTCCCGTCGAGTGGCGTGGGAAGTGCCTGCAGAGCGCAGTGGCTGATCTCGTGGGGGGCGACGCCGCGCGGCATTTCGGTCGCGCGTGTAAGAACCACGAGGGTTCGGGCGCTTGTGGGTCGCTGTTGCAGCGCTGGAATCTGGAGGTCGTGGTTCAGCACTTGCGCTCCCGCTTCCTGCACTTGCGCGTGTTCTCTGCGGAATCTGCGGAAGCGTTCGAAGCGCAGGAAGGAAGGCGTGTGGCGTGGGCGCTGGGGGACGCGGCGGGCTTCTGCGCTGGTGCTCTGCTGTGGCTCGACGGCGGCCACGTGTGCGCGGTGGAGGAGTGGGTGGGTTCTGGAGATGTAGAGTGGGGGGAAGCCGAGAGCGCGCCGTGGTGTCGCGTCGTCGCTCGCGGGCGTTCGAGCTCGGTGTCGCGGTCGCCGCGAGCGGGTGCGGGGCGTGGCGCGCTGAGGGCCGGGGCGCCGAAGCGCCGCGTGGAGCAGGGTGCCGCAGGGGCGCAGGGCGCGCGCGGGGGCGCACGCGACGGTGTGGACGCGGAGGTGTTGGCGCGCATGACTTGCAATCAGTTGCATGAGCTGGCAACGCGATTGCGGGCGGAGGGCGACGAAGACGCGCCATCCTCGCGGCAATGGAATGTTCAGCAACAGAAGCGGGTGCGATTGGAGGCCGATGCGCACAGGGATGCGCTCGCGGCGCACCTGGGCATCGACATGAGCGGTGTCCAGCATGCTGGCGCGGAGGCGCGATCGCGGGACCACTCGGAGGAGATGCTGGGCGAGCTGGCGAGGCACGTGGAGGAGCACGGCCGTTTGCCGCACCAGCGTGAGTCCGCGCTCGGAAAATGGGTTCATCACGTGAGTTTTGGGGAGGTGGCGCTGACCCCCGAGCAGCGCGCGCGGTTCGACGGGCTCGTGGACCGGCGGGAGGAGAGGCGTGCGCGCGCCCGCGCGATGCTGGACCGCATCGGGGAGCACGTGGAGGTGCTCGACGAGCTGCCGAAGCGAGAGGCAGAAGACGAGGAGGAGGCAAAGCTCGCGCGTTGGATCCACAATGTCTGCACTGGCCACCACGAGCTGGATGATGACAACAAGGAGAGGTTCGATCGTTTGGTGGACAGGCGTGCGTGGCAGCGGCGGACGGCGCAGGAGCGCGTGCTCGAGGTGAAGGCGTTCGTGGAGAGGCGCGGGCGAGGGCCGCAGCGCTTCGGTCGCGACGACGATCCGCCGGAGCACCTGCTCGCGCGTTGGGTGGGGAACGTCCGAGCGCGCGGCGTCGAGGGCCTCGACGAGGGCTGGCGCGCGCAGCTGGAGGCGGCGCTGGACGCGGATCTCATCCAGGCCCAGGCGCTCGAGGCGTGGTGCGAGAAGAACCAGAGGATGCCCGTGGAGAGGGCCGAGGATGACGAGGAGCGCAAGCTGGCCAAGTTCATCGCGAATCGCGAGCGTGGGGGCCGCGAGGCGTCGTTTAACGCGACCGACGCCTTCGACGCGCTGCGGCAGAAGTACGCGCAGGCGGCCGCCGCGCGCCGCGATGCCGAGCGTAGGGGGGCGGAGGCGCGGGCGCTCGAGGCGCGGCGGCAGGAGCTGCTGCAGCGCGCGGCGGAGGAGGAGGAGGCCTGCGAGGAGGAGGAGGAGCAGGAGGGGGAGGAGGACCCGGCTGACTGCCTCGCGGAGGAGCGGCGCGCGGAGGTCACGCCGGATATGTTCGCTAGGTTCCAGAGGGCAGACAGGGCGCTCGCTCGGCGGGTGAAGTCCGCGCTCGTGGGCGCCCTGTTGTCGTGCGTGGACGCGCTGCAGGGCGCCCCGCTCGGGCTCGACGTCTTCGCTGCCCTGGCCGCAGACAGGCGGGTCCGCGAAGCCATGGCTGCCCCGGCGGCCGAAGAGCCGTGCCGGGAGGCGCTCGGGGAGGAGGATGAGGAGGAGGAAGAGCAGGAGCAGGAGAAAGAAGAGCAGGAAGAGGAGGAGCAGGAGCAGGAAGAGCAGGAGCAGGAGAGGGGCGACGAGGAGCGGAGGGAGCAGGAGAAGGGAGACGCAGTGATGGCGGACGCGGGGGAAGAGCCGCAGGGCATGGCGGGCGAGGAGGAGCTGCCCACGGGCATCGGCGAGGAGCACAAGGATTTCGTGCGGTACGTGCTGGCGACCTGCATGCTGTCGTCGGTGCCCGTCGCGCCCAGGTTCTTCGCGGGGGAGGCCCTGGACGCGGAGCTGCAGCGGCAGGTGGCGGAGCTGGAGCGGCTGCGGGACGTCGCCCTGGGGCTCGACGCGGCCGCGGCGCAGGACAACGTGGCGCGGTCGCAGGCGATCCGGCGCCTGCGCCAGGCCGACCCCGAGCTGCTGCGCCGCATGCCCGTGCCCAAGTCGGACGTGCGGGAGCCTTGGGAGCAGCGGCAGCGCCTGCTCCAACGGCTCGAGCAGGAGGGCGTGGAGCGCGAGGTCTGGGTCTGCTGCCGCCCCGAGCCGCTGCGCTGGCGCGCGCCGCTCCGCGACGACGGCAAGCCCGGGCCGGTCTGCGCGCCGCTGCTGCCGTCGCTGGACGCCGCCGAGGGAGAGGTCTGGGGGCCGGGTGAGGTGCGCGAGGCGACGCGGCAGGCGCGGTGCGCAGAGCAGGCGCGGCGGGACGGCGCTGCTGGCGCCACGGTGCACGGCAGCGTGCTCCTGCGCCTGGCCTCCGATTTCCTGTGCTACAAGTACCAGCAGGATTTCGAGGGCGCGCGGGAGCTGACCGACGGAGAGTATGATGGTTGGTGTAAGAGGTTGCATTTCGCGCCGAAGAAGCTGCCTAGCCAGGCTGTGAAGCGCGAGGCGGTGGAGGCGGAGCGCGCCCGCGCCAGGAAGCGCGCGCGGGCGGCCCAGTGCGCGGCGAGGGGGGAGAACGGATTCGCTGTGTTCCGTCGCCTCCTGCTGGAGGACGATTGCTTCCGCCAGGACACTTGCGAAGCGAGCGTGCAGCTCGACCAGCGACGCGCCCTGGAGCCCTGGTGCCAGCGCGCGGGGCCCGACGGGAGCAGGCTGTCGCCGTGGCCGCGCGTCTTCGGTATCCCGAAATCGTGGGCTGGCCATGGCGGCGCGTTCTTCTCTGAGGCCGTGGAGTCGGGCTTCGCCGCCGACGCGTTCCCCCAGGGGCGGCGCGGCTATTATACGGGCGAGCCGGGCGACGTGTCCGCGGAGCTCTGGCTGTTGCGGGCCTGGTGCCGCGCGCGCGGCGGCGTCGCTCGCATGGGTGGCGCCCTGGCCGCGCGCTTGCAGCAGCTCGAGGGCGACCGCGACATCATGTACAGGGTGGAGGCCGCCGAGTGCGCGCGGGAGATCTCCTGTGCTGTCCCGCCCGTGTACTTGGCGGTCCTGAAGCCGCAGGCGATCCCCGAGTGGCCCGTGTGGCAGCAGCTCCTCAAGCTGAAGCCTCAGGCGGCGCGGCAGGTCGCGACTTTCGTGCGCCAGGAGCGGGCGGGCGTGGGCTTCACGTGGAACCTCGCCGCGGGGCACTGGGACCTGGACCAGCAGCGCCTGCTCGCCGCGCTCGAGAGGGATCCCGCGTTGCTCGCCGCGGTGGAGAAGGGCGCCGCGGCTGCAGAGACGGACAAGGGCGTTCTGATTGCCCTCAACCAGTTCCGTGCCCGTCACGGCGGTGTTTGGCCGGACGCGTTCGCCGATCGGCGCGGGCAGCCCGATTTCAAGGAAGCGGAACTCGCGCGGGGTGTTGCAAGGGTGGCGAAGAAGTATTCGCAGGAATTCGTGCGCATCTGGTTGGACCGGACATGCCGCGAATGGCTGCGGCTGGCGGGGTGCGGGGATGAGGTGGTGGGAGGAGGGGCCGGCGGCGACGACTCTTCCGGGCGGCGGCGGCGGCGGCGGCGGCGGGTCCTCTTCGGGCAGCGGTGCGGGCGGTGGACCAGCGTCGGGGTCGGGCTCTGGTGCGCAGGGGCCGGGCGACGGTGGCGCGGGCGGCGACGGCGAGGGGGGCGCGGGCGGGGGTGCGGGTCGGCTGCTCGGCGGCGGACCCAAGAGGCCAGCTCCCGAGGGGCCAGGGCCGCGGACTCGCGGGACGGCGAGAAGGGACCAGGAGCGGTTGCAGCAGGAGCGGCTGCGGAAGGAAGAGGAGGAGCGCCTCGCAGGGAAGACAGTGAGGGCAGGGGACGTGGAGGTGAACGTGGCTCTGGATGACCCTCACGTGAGCGAGGAGGGCACCTTGCCGGCCTGGCTCCTGGACCTTGCGCCGCTCGCCGCGGGCAGGTGCGTCGCGCGCGTCTGGCGCCCGTGCAAGGGCGGATGCGTTCTCTGGCAGTGCAGCAGGAACCCGTGCAAGGGTCAGGGAGTGTTCTGTGGGAGCCACGGCAGTCCCGAGCAGCGACCCTTCGGGCTGTGGGACCCGGACAAGCGCCACAGCTCCCTGACGCGCGAGTGTCTGGAACGGTACGGCTTGGCCGTGAAGGAGGCGCGGTTGCGCGAGACGCAGGCTGGCGGCGCCCCGCCCGTGCCTACCCCGGCCATCGCTGCCGCTCGCAAGGCGCGCGTGCCCAGGCTCCAGCCGAAGGATGTGCCTCTGCCGCGTGACGAGCGCCACCCTCTGCGGGCGTTCGACGAGGCCCTGGAGGCTCTCCCGCCGTTCCTGTGCCGCCTTTGCGACCAGAACTTCGCCACGCATGCCGGCTTCATGACGCACGTGCAAAAAAAGCACCACGGGTGGCCGGAGTACAGGAAGCGCCTGTTCTACCTGGCCGAGCAGTGGCCGGAGAAGGACGGAGACGTGCGGCCCGTGAGGCCCCAGGAGTGGCGGCAGTGCGTGGAGGCCTTCTCTGAGCACCTCGTCACGGGGTCTCACGACTGGCCGGCCTGCGCAGCGCCCGCCGACGTCTCGGGGGGCGCCGCCGCCGCCGCTGCCGCGCCGGACGCGCCGCGCGCCTGGTGGAAGCCGCCAGGCGCGGACGGGGCCGTGCCGCCCGCGGGCGTGGACATGCCGCCCGTGGACTTGGACGCGCTGGGCGCTGCTCCGGCGGCGTCGGACGCCGAGGGGCCCGAGCCTGGGCAGAGTCGCCGCGCCGTGCGCTCGAGGGTCGCCTGCTGCGTCTGCGCTCGTCTCCACTGGGCGGACGAGCTGCAGCGCGTGCACTTCTGGCAGCAGCCGGACGGCGCCGGGGAGCGTTCGCTGCTCTGCGACGAGGTGCCGAAGCGGCCCGCGCGCGCCGAGCTCGAGGCGGCGAGGGGAGAGGCATCCGAGGCCGCAGGCGCGCAGGCTCAGGCCATGCGCCTGACGCAGCGGCAGCGCGCCCACGCGCTGCTGGACCCGGCACGGTACCACGCCCGGTGGCGCTTCGTGCGCGAGGGCCCCGACGGCGTCGAGCGCCCGGGCGGCATCCCCCTCGAGGAGCTGGAGGCGTCCGCAGTGCGCGACCCTGGCCCAGACGGGAAGCTGTGGCTCTTGCACAAGAAGTGCTTCACGATTGACAGGCGCCAGTCAGACGGAGTGCTCGTGGCCGACGCGAAGCAGAAGGTGCCCATCTGTGCAGGGTGTCACGGCGCGCTCACCAAGAGGTTGCCCACGATGCCGACCTGCGCGCTGGCCAACGACCTCTGGATCGGGCGGCTGCCACTGCCGCTGCGGAATCTCACGCTGGGCGCGAAGCTTCTGCTGCCCATCGCGCGGGGCATCGTGCGGCGGTTCAACTGCAAGGCCGATTCTGGCGAGTGGGCTCCAATCGACCAGAAGATCAAGGCGTACGTGGGGAACTTCGTGGCGTTCCCGCAGGCGGACGGCGGTCGGCAGGTGCTGTCGCTGCCGCCGCGGGAGAGCGACCTCGTCGAGTTCGTGCAGATTGTCTTCGCGGGGTCCGACCCCGCCACCCTGCAGAAGGCGCTATTGGAGGAGCTCGGCGTGCCCCTCGCCGATTTCAGGCGCGCTTACGAGTACCTCCGCGACACGAACGAGCAGTGCGCCGCGGTGCGGTGGGACGAAGAGGCCGCGCGAAACTTTGCGGACCCCGGGGGCGACGGCGATGGCGACGGCTCCTCGCTCCTGGGCCTGCCTCGCTGTCTCGCGGCGTGCGTGGCCGTGGGGGGTAAGGGCGGCGACGCTCGCCAGGAGGGCCCGGCCGATGCCGTGCAGCCCGGCGCGGGCAGGCGCGGCGAGCGCGGAGGGCGAAGCGAACGCGGCGGCTGACGGCGGGGGCGAGGCAGGGGGCTGGGGCGGGGACCCCACCGGTGAGGACGCTGCGGGCGCTGGCGGGGAGGACTCAGAGGGCGACGAGGGCAAGGCTGGTGAGGGAGGGGGCGGCGAGGGTGTCGAAGAGGGCGAGTGCTGCGCCGCAGTCGCGGACTCCGACATGCTGGCCGTTCTGGACAAGCAGTGGCAGAACGTGCACCTCAGCCTCCAGAGGGCGGAGGTGATTGTGCGCGAGAAGCAGCGTGCGGAGGCACTAACGCGGCAGTGCGACGGCATGGAGAATTTCCAGGACCGAGATTCCGACTGGCGCTTGGCGGAGGCTGCGAAAGAGGCCCACAAGGCTGCGAAGTTGCCCACCAACTGCAAGAAGGAGGCACTCACGAAGAAGCTGGAGCAGACGGAGCAGAAGATTCAGGCCACGCGGCCTCCTCCGGGAGTTGCCGGGAAGAGCGCGGCCGGTGGCGGCGGCGGCGGCGGCGCGCCGGCGGGGGCGCTGAGGGCGGGGGGGCGAGGCGTGCGGTCCGGGTCGTCGTGCCCACTGGAACCGAGCCTGTCAGCATGTTCTCCCCCGGTTTCTGGAGTGCTTTCGACCCCGTCGCGTTTCCGTACGGCGACGGCGTCTTCGGACTCGAGAGGGAGGCGAAGTTGACGTACGACGAGTGGTGCAGGTGCCTCATGGCTCGCGAGGAGCTCGAGTACGAGGTCGCCGACGACGTCTCGGCACCCGACGCTGCGCGGGCGCCCGCGCCCGACGCCGCGTGGGCGCCCGCCGCGTCTGACTCGCCCGTGCCGCGCTGGCGTCGCCACGCTGACCTGCTCACGGCCCAGTATTGCCTCTGGCGCAGGAAGGCTATCATTCAGTCGGCCAGGTTATTCGTGCGCAAGCAGCGCCTGGGGGAGTACATCGCGGACCTCGCCGCACTGACGCCAGAGGAGCTGGCGCAGGTCGTGGCCGTGCTCGGCAGGGGGGCGGGCATCAAGGAGGCCCTGGGCCACGAGGGCGTGCCCCGGAACGTCAAGAGCGCGCTGCGCAGCATGCTGCTCAGCAACCGTGATGTTGTCGGCTCCGACGCGCACCGGACCACGCTGCGGCACATCAGTACCAGCTACACCCGGCTCTTCGGTCCGCCCCTGGTGTTCACGACGCCGAACATCGCGGACACTCGGAACCTGATGGTGTCCCTGATGTACGAGGGCGCCTCCGTGCAGCAATGGCGGCTGCTGGAGGAGACTGCTCCCGTGATGCCTTCGACGCGGGACATGCTGCGGCGGGTGGCCGCTGACCCGGTGTCGCAGGCCATGGTCACGAACCTCATGCTGGAACTGTTCCTGGAGCATGTCGTCGGCGTCACGCCGCAGCGCGGGGCCACGGGCGTCTCCGACGGCGTGGCCGCCACGGGGGCGTGTGGAGCGTTCGGGCTCGTCCGCGCGTTCTTCGGACCCGTGGAGTCGCAGGGGCGCGGCGGCATCCATCCGCACATCCACCTGTGGCGCCTGCACCCGATGACTGGCGCGTTCCTCGCGAGGCTGCGCGCGGGGGACGTCGAAGGCCTCGAGGAGCGTTTGAGGAAGTGGAGGGAGGCCGTGCTCGCCACGGTCGGCAGCGTGCAGTTCGACGCGGCGGAGGAGGTGGGCCGGCAGCTGGGCTTGGACGGGCCGGACCGGCTGCCGCCGCTTCCGCTCGGCCCGCGGGATCGACGACTCGCGTTCGCGGACGGGAAGCGAGAGGAGAGCGACCTCCAATTGAAGCACAATACCATCGCTGGCGCCTCGCGTAGTCAGCTCGGGAAGTTTTGCAAGACGGCGTGCGAAGAGGGCCGTCGCTCCGTCCGTGCTGACAACAAATTGTCCACAGAAGAGCTGCGGAATCAGGTTGCGGCCATGATGAACGTCGATCTCGTGGAGGAGCGGGCGACGCTGCAGCAGCAACAGCCCGCAATAGAGGGTCCGCTCCGGCAGCGCCCGTTTGCGCCGCTGGCAGATCCAGAGCCCGATCCCCATGAGCAGCGGGCGCAGTACCCAGCGGTATTTGGCGAGCCTCTCACGGGTGCGCACGCGACGCTGCAGCCGCAGTACCGCCGCAAGCCTGCGTACCGCGTGCGCGCGGACGGCACCGCGGCGATGCACTTTGCGGAGGGCTCGAGGGAGGAGGCGCACACCTGGGCGCGCTGCTTCGCGCGGGACGCACGCAAGTGTATCATCCGGAGCCACCTTCACAGGTGCGGTCCCACTTGCTGGAAGCACAAGACGAATGACGACGTGCCTCAGCACTGCAAGGTGTGCCGGCTCGGCTTCTACCACGAGTGCGAGACTGCGGTCTACAGCCACCCGTCCAGGAAGCTTCCGGCCGCCTCCTTCGTCTGGCGGCGCTTGCGCAAAGGAAAGGACTTGGTCTTGCCCGATGGGGCGCGGATCGAGTACGGCCCACCGCAGGAGGACCAGCGGAACCCGCCGGGCGAACGCCTGGTCCTCGACGAACAGTGCACGTACGGCCCGTGGCCGCACCGCTGCAACCGGTACGGCAGAGCTGGTCGCGTCGACGTGGTGCGGTACCACCCGTGCCATGGGAGCACGAACCCTGTGGGCCAGGTGTGTCTGCGGAGCAACCTGGACGTCCAGTGTCTGGACCGCGTGGTGCTCGACCTGCCTGGCGACGCCAGCGTCGGGGGTTCGCGCGACGGCGACCCGGTCGTGCCGCCGCCTCCGGAGCTGGTTGCGTTCGCCGAGCTGGTCGCCGACGCGTCGGAAGCGCTGGCTGGCGTCGAGACTGGCGGCGCCGGTGGCGACGAGGGCACCGGGCAGAGCGGAGGTTCCACGGGTTCGGGGGTGTCGGCCGCAACGCAGGGCGGGGGCGGGGCGGGCCAGAGGGCGGCGCGCGCGGCTGCGGCGGGGGGGGGGCGCCTGCCCGTGGCCCGCCGCCTCGGCCTGCCCAGGGGAGGAGGCTTGCTCGGCGGGGCGCCGACCACGATGGACGATCCCGACGCGGAGATCTGGGACATGGGTGGGGGCGATGAAGATCCGTGCGAGTGCGATCTGGCCGATGCGTATGACCTGCGTCCGCCGCCTCCGCCGACGCCGGAACAGCGCGGCGTCGAGCAGGCAGTCGGGCTAGCAGAGCCACATGGCGAGGACACCGCGAGGTTCTGCGCGGCTGCGTGTTACGAAGGCAGCCGGCCCGGGTTCGTGTTCAAGAAGGGGGAGCAGGGCCTGGGCTACTACAGCGACCGGCGCGCGGAGCGCGAGTTGTCGGAGGCAGCCGTCCAGAGAGAGCCGAAGTCGCGGGCGCGAGGCCGCGCGGCGTCGAACGCGGCGGCGTCTGGCAGGCCTGCATCGAGCGCGCCCTCGTCGCCAGCCGCCGCCGCAGCTGCTGGCGCGAGCGGCAGCGGTCCGCCCGGCAGCCTGCAAGAGCACGTGCTGCACTCGCTGGGGGCCGTTTTCATGGATGCCATCAATATGGCCCACTACCAGACGGACTACACGACCAAGGCGGGGCCGATCGCGGGGGACCTCGGAGTGCTGCACGCGCAGAGCACCGGGTTGGAGTGGCTTCGACTCCAGCAGAAGGCCGAACGGGAGGCGGATGAGGCGGCGGAGGCGGAGGGCGAGGAGGACGTCGATGGGGCCCGGGCCGCTGCTGCCGCTCGTCGCAGCGGCTGGGGCGGAGTGCTCGACTCTGCCAGGCGAACTGTCATCAAGCTCACGACCAGCTCGCACCGGTCGCTCCTGAAGAAGCTGCCCGAGATGATGTTTCAGATGCAGTATGGCCACGAGTGCTATTGCTCTCATGACACCTGGACTCTGTATTGCAAGGGGATCGTGGCGCTGGCGTTCCAGGCATGCTCCGCCGTTCATCAAAAAATTGACGACTTCTGGACCGACCCGCGCGCAGACCACATCGAGGTGGACCAGCCGGCCGCGGGAGAAGAGGACGGCGAGGGGGGGGCGGTATCATGGATGCGCTGGGCGACGGGCGCGCAGCGCTGCACGCCGAGGTCGTCGACGGCGTTGTCGGGGAGGGCGCGGCCGCCGGTACTGCTGGGGAGGGGAAGCCCGAGCAGGAGCAGCAGCAGGCGGTGGCATACAAGGCGCGGCTGGACCACGACATGAAGATGGACCTGGCTGCGTCGCGGCGACTGGGAGCCCCTGAAGTCCATGGGCATGTACCATTACGCCATGTACGTGTACACGGCGCAGGCCAACCCGCTCCACTTCGACCCGCAGGACTTCGAGACGTACGCGTTCGCGGACACGCACCCAACTGCCGCCTTCCGAGTGCAGAGGCTCCGCGTCGGCGCGCCGTTCAGGGTGCCCAAGTTCTTCGGCTTCACGATGCCTTCGAAGGAGAAAGAGGCAGAGGTGAACGCGCTGTTCAAGTCTGTGATCTTTCGTCCGTTGCAGCCTGCTGAGAAGGGGGCTGCGGCCTGGGCGCCTTACAGGGCCGGTGTCGACGCGTCTGGGAAGCATAAGCCTGCCTGGGAGGAGTGGTGGGCCAATCAGTTGGCGTTGTCCAGGCAGTACGAGGAGTGCGAGCGGCGAGCTGGAAAGTGGTTCACGATCGAGGACATCGATTTGAACCGGGGCTCAGAGGATGGCCCGGGCCATTTTGCACAGCGCCCCAGCGCCGCCGAGTTCATGGCACGCTGGACCGTCCAGGTCGCGACGAACCTCGACGTGGAGGCGGAGGCGAAGGGGCGGCCGCGAACCAAAGTCCGTCCGGAGGCCAAGGACTTCGAGCAGTCTGCTGAGCTGGAGGCAGTGGGGAATCGGCCTGCCGGGGAGGCAGACGAGGAGGGGGCGGGCGCCGGCGGCGGAGCGCTGGACGGTTTTGTTCAGGAGGTGGACGAGGGCGAGGCGGACGAAGCGTGGGCGGCGCACCGACAGATGCCCGCGCACGCCTTGAGGGATAGCGAGGTGCCCGCGGTGGCCCAGTTGGAGCTTATTCGTGGGTCGTCACAAAGCTTGGTCTATAAGAATATCTTCCTTGACGGCTATGCGAAAGACCATAAGCCGCAGCCTGCTGTCGCGAGTACTGGAATGCAGACCGGCTTCCGCGGTCTCGAGTTGGACGACTCCCAGTTCGAGGAGGGCAAAGCACAGCAGAAGGAGGCGTTCCGATACAGGAAAAAGGGAGCAGAGGGCTTGCCTGGGGATGGCGACGGGCGGAGCGGCCTCGCGGGTTCGGCGCCTGCCGTGCTCGTGCCTGGTCGGCCGCCGGCGCCCGCGGTTGCCGGCGACGAGAAGCGGCCGCCGCGGGCGCGCGACATCGCGGAGAGGCTGTTTGACGAGTGGGCGAACAGGGCGGAGAACCCCGTGACGTTCAATCAGGAGCAGAAGGCGGTGGTCGCCCTGCTCGTGGGCCAGGTGGAGGCCATCGTGGCATGCCATCAAGATCTGGACAGCGGAAAAAGCCCTAAGCCGGTGGAGCAGATGGCTCTCCTGTTGCACGGGGAGGGCGGGGCGGGGAAGACGGAGGTGGTAAAACTGCTGCGACGTCTGCTCAACGAGGTGTTCGGCGCGGGATCGGAGATCGCCGTGGCCTCGTCGAACAGCGCTGCGCGCGTCATCGGGGGGGAGACGATCCACAGCGGCTTCGGGCTGAGCGGCCAACAGGCCATGGACATCATAACGCTGTCTAGACAGAAGGTCGATGACATCGTGGACCGCATGAACGACCTCAAGGCCGTCATCGTGGAGGAGGTGTCCATGGTGCCGCCCCAGCTTCTCGGCGCTGCATCATTTCGCATGTGCAAAGCCCGTAAGGCTCAGTATAATTGCGATGTGAACCTGTACATGGCGCGGGGCCACACGTTCGGGAAGGATCCGATTGTCATGTTCCTGCGGGATTTTTATCAGTTGGGGCCGGTGAGCGGCAAGGGCAGAAGGTCTTCCTTGCTGCAACCCGAGTCGCCCGAGGCGCCGGTTCACGTCCGCAATGGGCAGTCCATGTTCCTGGACGGGCTCACCCACGCGATGTTTCTGTACGAGACGCACCGCTTCAAGGACCGTCTCGTTACTCCGCGCGCGCCCTGCCCTTTCATGCCCGGCTTCTTGAAGACCATGAGGCAGGGCAAAAAGTTTACGGCCGAGCAGAAAAGGATGGTGCAAAAGTGGGTGGTCCGACCTGGTAAGAACGACAAGCGGTTGCAGGACCCCCATGTCAAGGACGGGTTCGAGATGGGCATCGCCTGGGAGGCCGTGCACAGGCAGATGCAGTATCGGGCCGTGCGAGAGGCCAGGGATAGAGGGCAGATGCTGCTGTACGTGCAGGCCGTGGACCTGCCTCCAAGGCCATTCGGTGCGGAGCATCACAAGGCCATGCTTCAGGTGCCGAACGTGAACAACACTGGTCACCTCATCGGCATGTGCCCGCTGTACATCGGCATGCGTGTGCGGTTGAACGTGAAGTTGTCGGCGAAGCACCAGATCGTCCAGGACGCCGTGGGGGAAGTCGTGGACGTGAGGTTCCACCCGCGAGAGTTCGAGACGCCAGACGCGGATTGGCGCGAAAAGAAGCTTCACGACGCCCACCGGATCGGTTATTATCGATGCAAATGTTTGCCGCGCGGTGTCCTCGTCAGGTTTGATGGCCTCGAGAAGGACTTTGGGTTCGGAAAAGGGGTTGTGCAGATCGCGCCGCACAGGGCGTCCTGGGAGTGGAACCATCACTACGAAGACGAGGGCGAGCGAAAGCTTCGGAAGGTGAAGGTTACGAGGTACCAGATCCCGTTGCTGCCAGAGAAAGTTCGTACCGTGCAGACTGCGCAGGGCATGGGCATGGATGCGGCCACCATGGTGCTCCAGAAGCCCATGAACATGGGCGCCGATGACTGGTGGCTGCACCTGTACGTCATGCTCAGTCGCGTTCGCGTGGCCCACCGCGTGCTCGTCTACAACCTGCCGCCCTGGGACATTCTGGAGCGGGGCCCGCCCCAGTACGTCCGCGACGGTGTCCAACGCTTTGAAAAAAAGATGCTCGAGAGTTTCGAAATCGCCAAGCAGAAGGCGCAGGAGTACGGCTGGGACGTGGGGGATGGGCCCGCCGCGCGGAGGGCCCCGGAGTCGAGCTCGGCGCCCGCGCCGCCGGTGGTGCCACGGGCGTCGCCGCTGGGCCCGTCTCGGGCCGCGGGGACCTCAGCGGGCGTCGGTGAGGCGGACGACGACGACGACGAAGCAGCCGGATCAGTTCCTTCGGACGGGGAGGCGGCCCCTGCGGCGTCTGTGCATACGCCTCTGCCCTCGCACGCGCTGCGCCCGGGTCAGGCTCTGACGGTGCCACCGGCATACATTGCGCCGGACGCAGGGCTTGCGGGGCGGGGCAGGGGCCGCGGCCGCGGCGGTGACGCGACGGGGACCAGAGATGCGGCGGCGGCATCGTCGACGGGGAGCGCTGTTTCGCGGGGGCGACGGCGCGCGGGTGGCGGCCGCGGTGCCGGTAGGGGCACCGTAGTGCCGAGGGATCTTTGGGGGGACATGTTTCGCACGGCGGCGACTGTTGGCGATGGTGCAGAGCCGCCAGAGCTGCGCCCGCTGGACTGGGATCTGTGCATGGCAGCTTACGGCGTGTCCCAGGAGGAGGTGACCAGGGAGCTGCAGTGGCACTGCGGCCGCGGCTCTGGCGTGGGCATCGCAAACCTCGGCAATACTTGCTTCGTGAGCGCAGTCGCGCAGGTGCTGCTACGCCTGGCTCCCTTCCGTCGGCTTCTCTACGTTCACGACCAGCGGTGCCCTCTGGGTGCGGCATCTTGCGCGGCGTGCGCGCTCGGAGCTCAGGCCACGGCTCTCTCTGTCCAGGGCGGGGGGGTCGACACCGACGCGCCGCTGGCTGCCGCCGCGCGCGCGGGGCTTTTTGGTGAGCGAGAATTCACAGAATTCGATCAGCAAGGGAGACCGAAGCAATGCGACGCGTCAGAGTTCTTCTTGGCCGCCCTCCATGCCGTTACCGAGACCGAACACCCCGTTTGTACCGCAAGGGGGGCTCACGGGCAGCGCAGTGTGCTCCAGCAGCACGTCTGCGGCATTGCGTTTCGGCAGCGGAGGCGATGCGCCGCGTGCACAGCAAGTTCGGACAAGGGGGAAATTAAGACGTTTCTGAAGGTGGTGCCTTCCGAATTGCTCGGCCCCGACCACCGGGGGCCGTGCGATCTGGAGGACTTGATCCGGCTGGGATTAAGGCATGTCGGTGAGCCAGGGCCAGGATGTCCGGCGCACGCTCACCTCGATGATGCTCAGAGGGCGGCGGCCGGGGTCTGTCAAGGCATCAGGGTATATACAGGCAATCGCTGGGAGCGGTCGCCGCCGGTGCTCTTCGTGATCGTGGAGCGGGTGATAGGCCAGTGGTACGACAGACGCCCTGTGCGCTTTCCTCAGATTCTGCGGCCTCTGGATTCCCAGTGCGAGTACGATTTCTCGGGGGTCGTGGTGCACCAGGGCGAAAGCGCGACAAGCGGACACTATTATGCGTATGCATCCGTGGGCGTGAACGAATACGCCAAATTCGACGACAGTGCTGTCCAGCTCCAGACTTGGGCGCAGATCGCCGGAAACCACCAGGTGCACATTGGCGCCTATGTGTTTGCGTATGTGCGCAGGGCGGGTCCGCGGGGCGGAGGCGGCGGGCGCGCGGCGGCGGGGTCTGCGGGGGGCGCCAGCGGCAGCGCTGGTGCGGGACCGTCTGGTGCGCCGCCGGCTCCGCCGACTGCGCCTCTCGGGCATGCAGGCGGGCGCGCGGCGGGGTCTGCGGGGAGCGGCAGCGGCGGCGGCGGCGCTGCTTCCAGCGCCGCTGCCGCGCCGTCTGCGCCGCCGAGTGCGCCCGCCGGGCAGCAGGCGTCGGGCGGCGAGCCACCGGGCAAGCGGCGTCGGGCGGGTGGCGGGGATCCTGGCGCTGGCGACGGGGACCCCAGCGCTTCGGGGCAGCCGCAGCCGCCATCGCGCAGGGGCAAGAAGCGCGGGCTGTCCCCGCCAGCTCCGGGCCGCGCGGGCGACGAGGACGACGACGCTGGCAGGGCCGCTGGCGTTCCGTCCGCGGACCCTGTGCCTGCTGTAGTCCAGCCAGGCGCGGGGGCGTCGCTCGCGGGGGACGAATGGCGGCGCTTTACGCCAGAAAACATTGACCCCGCGAAGTGCATGGCTCGGACGTGGGGGAACGGAGCTGGTGGGCAATGCCGGAGCGCGCAAAAGCAGGGATGCGGGGATCTGTGGGGGCTGCATTTCAACTAGCAGCACAAAGATGGTTGGCATGGGCGTGTGGACGGGCCCATCCCGGAGGGAAAGTTGAAGGTGTTCAAGGAGAAGAACGTAGGGAAGGCCCCGCGTGCGGCGCCCGCGGCTCAGGCTGGCGCAGTGCCCGGCAGCGATGGCGTCGCCGCGAGGGCGCCGACAGGGGGCGGCGAGGGTGCTGGAGGGGCTAGCGCAACCAATGCGGCTTCGGAGCCATCCTCGGGCGGCGAGCGCGGGGGGCGTGGCGGGCGCGCGACCGCGAGGGAAATCGCCGCCGCTGCCGCGGAGGAGCGCGCGCGGCAGGAGGATCCTGAAGAACGGCGGACGCGCTTGGGCATCGCCGAGCACAACAAGCGGCAGGAGTTGCTCGGCCAGGTCGCTGGAGCCTTCCGATTGCGCCAAGAGGACGCGCCCGTCAGCATCGGCAGGTGGACTGACGAGAAGCTGCGACAGACGTTGCGCCGCCTGCGCCCGGAAAGAGGTGACGTGGTGAGCGAGCCGACGATTTTGGCGCTGTCGGAGGAGGCTCTCTGAGTGCTGCGCCTCGACGGCGGCTCTCTGAGTGTGTGCCTGTGTGTCTGTGCGTCTGTGAGTCTGTGTGTCTGTGTGTCTGTGTGTCTGTGTGTCTGTGTGTCGGTGTATTTGAGTTTCTGTGTGGCTGTGTGTCTGTGTGTCTGTGGTCTGTGTGTCTGTGTGTCTGTGTGTATGTGTCTCTGTTGGTCTGTGTGTCCGTGTCTGTGAGTCTGTATGTCTGTGTGTCTGTGCGTTTGTGTGTCTGTGTTTCCGTCTGTCTCTGTGCGTGTGTGTCCGTGTGTCTCTCTGTCTGTGTGTCTGTGTGTCTGTGTGTCCGTGTGTGCGTGTCCTCGTCTGTGTGAGCCCCGCCCTTTCCCCCTCCCCCTCCTTCCCTTCCCCTGGCGCTCCGCGAGGGCGGAGTGGCTGGAGTGGAGGGGGGGCTGGCCCCGAAATGGGGCGGCGCCTCCCCCCTCCGGAGCGCCAGCGGGAGTGGGGGGGGCGGGGTGCGTAGAGGGCCGCGTGGGGGTCGCGGGGGAGGGAGGGGTCTCTGTGTGGCTGTGTGTCTGTGTGTTTGAGTGTCTTGTGTCTTTGTCTGTGTGTCTGTGTGCCCGTGTGTCAGTGTGCCTGTGTGTCTTTGTGCCTGTGTGTATGTGTGTCGGTGCGTCTGTGTGTCTGTGTGTCTGTGTGTCTGCGTGTCTGTGTGTCTGTGTGTATATGTGTCTGTGTGTGCGTGCGCTTGTGTGTCCGTGTGTCCGTGTGTCTGTGTGACTGTGTGCTTGTGTGCCTGTGTGTCTTTGTGTCTGTGCGTCTGTGTGTCTGTGTGTCTGTGTTTCTGTGCGTCTGTGTGTCCGTGTTTCTGTGTGTCCTGGTCTGTGTGTCTGTGTGTCAGCGTGTCTTTGTGTCTGTGTTTGGCATGCGTGTTCGCTGGTGTGCGTTTGCGTGTGTGTGTGTGTGTGTGTGTGTGCGTGTGCGTGTGTCTGTGTCTGCGTGAGTGTTTGCGTGCGTGTGTGTGCGGGTGTTTGCGTGTGGGCGTGGGCATCTTTGTGCGGGAGTGGCCGCCGCTGCCGACGATTCTGGGGGGCCAGCGCGACCTTGGCGGCGCCGGCCTCGTCGGTGGGCGGTGGAGGCTGGGCGACTTCGAGGATTGCGTGTCCGTGTGTCTGTGTTCCTTTTTGTTAATGTGTCTGTGTGTCTGTGTGTGTGTTTTGTGAGTATGTGTGCTTTGTGTCGTGTGCCTGTGTGTCTCGGTGTCTGTGTGGCTGTGTGTCTGTGTGTCTGTGTGTCTGTGTGTCAGCGTGTCAGTGTGGCAGTGCAGTGTGTCACTGTGTCAGTGTTTGTCAGTGTGTCAGTGTGTCTGCGTGTCTGTGTGTCTGTGTGTCTGTGTGTCTGTGTGACCGTGTGTCCCTGTGTCTGTGTGTATGTGTATGTGTGTCCGTGTGTATGCGTGTCTGTGTGTCTGTGTGTCTGTGTGTCTGTGTCTGCGTCTCTGTGTGTCTGTGTGTCTGTGTGTCTGTGCGTCGGTGTGTTTGTGTGTTTGTGTGTCTGTGTGTCTGTGTGTCTGTGTACCTGTGTGTCTGTATGTCTATGTGTCTCTGTGTCTGTGAGTGAGTGTGTCTGTGTGTCACTGTGTCAGTGTGTCCGTGTGTGTCTCTGTGTCTGTGTGTGTCTGTGCGTCTGTGTTTCTGTGTGTCTGTGTGTCTGTGTGTCTCTGTGTCTGTGCGCGTGTGTATGCGTGTGAGTGTGTGGGTGTGTGTCTGCCTGTGTGCGCGCGCGGCGCTGGCACCCCCGCGCTTTGCCCCTCCCCCTCCTCTCCTCCTTCTGGCGCTCCGCGAGGGCGGAGTGGCTGGAGTGCAGGGAGGTCCCGCCCCAAAACGGGCCGGTGCCTCCCCCCTCCGGAGCGCCGGCGGGGAGGCCGGGGGCGCGTGGTGTGTGTGCTTGTGTGATTTGGGTGCGTGTGCGTGTCCGTGGGTGTGTATGTGAGATGCTGTGTGTTTGTGTGTGCGTGTGCGCGTTCGCGCGTGTGTTTCGACTTCTGCGCGTGGATGTGTGTGTGTGTGTGTGTGCGTGTGTGTGTGCGTGTGTGCTGAGCATGCTGGCGTGCGTTTGTGTCCTCGTGTTGTATGTGTGAGCCCGTGCGTGCGTGCTCATGTGCGTGGGCTCGTTTGTGTGAGTGCCTCTTTGCTATCCGGGTTTTGGGCGCTTCCAATGGTGACTTTTGGTCGATTGACAATTTGGTTCTCAAAATTTGAACATTCGTTAGAGCTCTGGTATTTTTTCCCGTGATATTCGATCTTATTCCCGCTCGCCATCTTGATCTCACCTCGATCGGGTGAATATTACTATCGAAAAGCACTGTGGCGGGATCGGCCGTTTCGAGTCATCTTGATACGCGCTGACGGTTTTGTGAACAACTCGAGCTTCAGGACAGCTACAGAGCTGGTAAGCACAGCTAATCGATGTAGAATGATTAGGCGCGTTTGCCTGTTTAATCTAGAGGTCTGAACTCGGTCTGTTAGCCGAGCTAGGTCCGCAAACCTGTTCGTATTATTCGAGTCATCTTGACAGGAACTCTCGGTTTTCTGAACTCAACTCGAGCTCTAGGACAGCTACAGAGCTGATATTTACAGAAACCGATTCAGAATCATCAGTTGCGTTTGTCTGTCGAATCCAGAGCTCTGAACTCGATCTGCTGCCTGATCTATAATCGCGAAACTATTCGTATTGGTCGAGTCATCTTGGGAAGTGCTCTCGGTTTTCTTCACTGAACTCGCACTGAGGGGGGCTACAGTGCTGGTGGTCACAGGAATCGATTTGAAGACGTCCGCCGCGTCCGCCTGTCGAATCCAGAGCTCGGAACTCGGTCTGCTGCCCGAATGAGGTCTGCGAAACTACTGTATTGTTCGAGTCATCCTGAGAGGTGCTGTCGGTTTTCTGCACTTAACTCGGGCTGTAGGGGGGCTGCAGGGCTGGTAATGACAGGAGTTCATTCGCAGACATCAGACGCGCCCGCCTGTCGCATTCAGAGGTTAAAAAATATTCACTATAAGTCGGAATGTTGGAAGGTGCTGTCGGTTTTCTCAACTTAAGTCGAGCTAGGAAGCTCTACGAGTCTCCCGGCGGTAACCAAGGTTGACGGTTTACCGCAGGCGCCCATTCCGGCGCAGGGTGGAGCTAGTTGGCCCACCCGGCCGAGGCAGACAATGTGACAACTTTTCGGTGGTTTTGCGAATATTTGAAAGATATGTGATAACTTATTTTGAGGAACCAGATTTTTCGCACCTCTAGTGGGTTTGCCGCGTCTGCGAGTAAAATTCTCAGGTCTGTAGTGGAGTTTATTATCAAAAGACTTGGGGGAACCGACGTTGAGTAAAAGCAGAAACACGTGATTGTTTGTTTTTTCCTTTCTCGCTCCAGAAGCTTTCTCTCCGTGTTCCGACGATCGCCGTGCAAGAAAAGAACCGGCGGTAACCAGGTTCACGGTTTACCGCCGGTTCCATTTGAAAGATATTTTCCATTCATTACCTCGTAGAGCTCTTCGGCATCGATGAGCTAGAGGAATTCCAGCGCGGGGTGGAGCTAGTTGGTCGACCCCGCCAGAAAGGACAAAGTGATAACTTTTGGGTGGTTTTGCAATTTTTTGAAAGATATTTGACAATTTATTTTGAGAAACCAGATTTTTCGCACCTGTAAACGACTATGAGGGCCTCTCTGTCTTAGTATGAGCTCTGTAGGCGCGGTTTTACTACCAAAACACTTGGAGGAACCATCTTCATCTCGACACGAAAAAAATAATTTAATCCCTTTTTCGAGAAGTGCCTCCAGAAGCTCTCTCTTTCGACTCTCAGCACTCTTACGCGTGAAAGGAGCTCTACGAGGTTCCCGGCGGTGACCAGGTTGACGGTTCACCGCCGGCGCCAGTTTGAGAAAGCAGATTTTTGCGCGTCGCATTAGCATATAAACTCCTCTCTGACAGCAGCTCAGCTCTCCCGATGCATTTTCGCATGAGTTGACTTCCAGGAACTGAGCGAATATAAGTATCGAAAAAATCCAACATGAAGATTTTCGAAAAATTTGTATTTTTTTCACTCTGTGTCGATTCTCTGCATTCTCACGAGTCAGAAGAGCTCTACGAGGTTCCCGGCGGCGACCGGGTTGACGCTTCACCGCCGGCGCCAGTGGACGCTACCAAGTGGAAGATATTTGACAATTCATTTTGAGAAAGCAGATTTTTCGCACCTGTAAACGACTATGAGGGCCTCTCTGTCTTAATATGAGCTTTGTAGGCGCACTTCTACTATCAAAACACTTGGCGGAACCACGAAAAAGAATAATTTTTCTTTTTTTCGAGAAATGCTTCCAGAAGCTCTCTTTTTCGACAAACGCTTGAAATAAGCTCTACGAGGTTCCCGGCGGTGACAGGTTGACGGTTCACCGCCGGCGCCATTCGGGCGCGCTGGAGAGCTAGTTGGCAAGAAAAATCTCGACGCAACTTTTGCTGACTTTTGGTTGGTTGAAAATTTTGTTCTCAAAATTTGACAATTCGTTTGAGCTCTAGTGGTTTTTCCCGTGATATTTGATCTTTTTCCCGCTCGCCATCTTGATCTCAGCTCGATAGGGTGAATATTATTATCGAAAAGCACTGTGGCGGGATCGGCCGTTTTGAGTCATCTTGATACGCGCTGACGGTTTTCTGAACATAACTCGAGCTTTAGGACAGCTACAGAGCTGGTAAGCACAGCTAATCGATGTAGAATGATTAGGCGCGTTCGCCTGTTGAATCGAGAGGTCTGAACTCGGTCTGTTAGCCGAGCTAGGTCCGCAAATCTATTCGTATTATTCGAGTCTTCTTGACAGGAACTCTCGGTTTTCTGTGCTTAACTCGAGCTGGAGGACAGCTACAGAGCTGATATTTACAGAAACCGATTCAGAATCATCAGTTGCGTTTGTCTGTCGAATCCAGAGCTCTGTTCTCGGTCTGCTGCCCGATCTAGAATCGCGAAACTATTCGTACTGTTCGAGCCATCTTGAGAAGTGCTCTCGGTTTCTTCACTCAACTCGCGCTGAGGGGGCTACAGTGCTGGTGGTCGCAGGAATCGATTTGAAGAAATCAGGCGCGTCCGCCTGTCGAATCCAGAGCTCAGAACTCGGTCTGCTGCCCGAATTAGGTCTGCGAAACTACTGTATTGTTCGAGTCATCCTGAGAGGTGCTGTCGGTTTTCTGCACTTAACTTGGGCTGTAGGGGGGCTGCATGCAGGGCTGGTAATGACAGGAGTCGATTCGCAGACATCAGACGCGTCCGCCTGTCGCATTCAGAGGTCAAAAAATATTCACTATAAGTCGGAATGTTGGTAGGTGCTGTCGGTTTTCTCAATTTAAGTCGAGCTAGGAAGCTCTACGAGTCTCCCGGCGGTAATCAAGGATGAGCAGAGCTTACCTCCTGCTCGGCCTTGGCCTCACCGCTGGGATCCCCTCGTCTCGAGCTGCATTGTGCAGTAAGGAGTTGGGTTCCACATACTGTACACGGTTTCGCACATCTTGGACAGCCTGCGGCCCCTCTGCCGGCATCAGGCTCCTGATTGAACTGGTTACTGGGAGGCAACGCCCTTGCTGGTACGAGTGGAGCACGCACACGTCTGCATCTGCTTTTGTTCTTGGGAGCGTGCCTTCTTCCATTTTTGCTCTGGTCCATTATCCAATCTACGAGTGCGAGTTCGAGTATTGTTGTATCTTTCTGTGCAGCCACGAACAGCTTCGGAGAGCCAGCAGGAGGGTGGAACGTCTTATATTCTCTCGGAGAGCCCAGCTGTGGTTGATCGATTCTTTGCAGATCTGGAAGACTTTTACTGGGAAGAGTATTGTCGCCTAGAGTGTTGCATATTTCGTCGTTCCCGACCTTATCGGTACTACTCGCGTCGCTCTTGGTGCTTCTGTAAGTTCAAGAAGGGTCGTTTCGTCCGTTCTTTCCAGAAGAAATGGAGGTTGACGGTCAGGGTAGCAAGAGGATGAAGACGGATATGGAGGAGGAGGAGAAGGTGGACAAGACGGGAGATGATCTTCTTGATCAGAAGGCCATGAGAGAGAAAATTCTGAGCCTTCAAAAAGATGAGAGTTTGCGATTGTTCATGCAGATGTCCTTTCAGAATCATGACGAGTCGAAGGCCGCTTCGGTGGCCACTGATGTGCGCATCAGCGGTATGGATCAACGTCTCGGGGTTCAAACTGCGAAACTCTCGGCCATTGAGAAGAAACAACAGGCACAGGAGATTAGGCTTAAGAACTTGGAGACTCTGGCTAGCCAGGACACTGCTTCGATTGGATCTTCTAACTCTACGATAGCAGCCCCTAGATTTGCAGGACGAACAGCGACGGCAAAATTTACTCCTACATATGTAGAACTGTATGGATGGGTCCAGGACTGGTCGAATCGCACGAGTAGGGAACTTACGATGATAGACGATACGGACGCCTGCACCTTACTCCAGAATACCCTGGGTCTTTTGAAAGCGGACAACGAGCAGTTGCACGGTCAAGTGGATGTGGTCAGCTCTGAGAAACTTGCCAGATCGAAACCGATGACTGGGAATATCAAGATTAGATTTAAGGTTGGGACAGTGAGTGATGTGGTTTATGCTGTACAACGCATTCTCACACGTATAAATGATGACGCAGCTCTGAACCACGCCTTTTACACCAAGGTGAAGTCGAAGATGTCTCGTTTGAGAGTTCGTGCAGAGGTCCCCGACGAGAAGATTCCACACAATCAAGCGGTTGGCCGATTTTATGGCGTCTGGAGCAGGACGCACCCCACCATCTTTCTCAAAGGATCGGCTGGGTACGGGAGGTCACCGTCCACGATGTATTCTGACCCCGTGGAGGGGAAGCGGAGCTTGCTGGCCGAGTATCAGGCGGCTGGCTTCGGAGGATCTGGGCAGTGGCGAGTTATTCCAGCATCTTGGACATCCTTCGCCCAGAGACACGGCATCACCATGACGGCGGCAGAGCTCGAGGAGTTAGTCACGGATTCCAGGTCTGCTTCTCAGTGACGCCTACGGGCGGGGCCGACGGAAGTCCGCTTCGCCACGCTCAACCTTCAACGTGCTGGGAAGAAGGATGACAAGGCTTATAGTGTTCTGTCGAGGGTAGTCTACGGAGCACACCTAGGCTGGGATTTCCTGGGGGTACAGGAGTCTCAGAACATCGACGTTAAGGCGCAATGGTTTGTCAAAATGGGACTGTATTACCACGTTTCGGAGGATCGCCGTGCTATGATACTCTATCGGAGGGCCGATAGCGTTCGAGGCCAGTGGGCCTCAGAGAGGTGGTGCGCGATCCTTGCTGGACGGATTCTCTTTGTCTCATTGTACTTGCCTGATGCCAGCCAGCCCGAGTTTCTGGAGATATCACAATGTGCACTCCAGGCGGTAAGCTTGCTCAGAAAGTACGTATGCCGTCGTTATGGTTTCTGTCGTCTTGTTGTTGCCATGGATGCGAATGTTGAGATACAGCCACACTTACAGCATGAGGAGGAGGTTTATTCGGGAGGAGGCTTGGAGGTAGTGCAGATCCAGGCCACGGGGACCAAGGAGCGGGAGAGGAAGGAGAAGGTGGAGAGCTTGCGACAGGAGGTGGAGGATTGGTTGGTTCAGGAGCGTATGTGTGCTTCGAATTCTTTTGGAGCTAGGAAGCCGACTTGGTTTGATTATCGGAAGGGGTCCCGTCGTGAAGTGCTTGATTACATCCTTGTTCCTTATGGATCGCAGGTGTCGGGGTGCTCGGTTGAGTTTCAGTACGTGGGACAGCAGCAGGGAGCCGTGATGAGATTATCAGATCATGCCCTTGTTCGAGCTTCTCTGAGAGTGGCTTCCAGGGAGTTGGCGAGACGGAATCTCTCACGTCGTGCTCGTACTCTAAAAGGCTGGGACCCACTCAACTGGTCTGCTCGTCGATCGTGTCGCCAGTTGTTGGATGTCAATCTATTTTCGTGCCAATCTATGCGTCAGGCAGAGAGTGTTATCTATTCTTGTGCGTCGGCCACTGAATGTACCCCTAAGCGCCCAGCTCGAGCCCCTGAACGATCGGAATTGTCGCGGTCCTTGGATGTGCAGGTCTACCAGAGGAGGGCGGAGAGGGGGACGTTAGCCTATCGACTTCTACGCAGAAAAAGAGATCGGGAAGCCAGAAAATTCAAACGAGCGAAGCTGGAATGGGAGGCGGAGCGTCCACGTAAAGCAGCTTTGAAGGCGGTGAAGATTGAGGGGGAGGAGAGCGTGGACAGGGAGAGGTGGATGGAAGAGATGATGAAGTTGAAGGAGGTCTGCGAGGATGAGGAGGAACGTCTGCGGTCGATCGAGATTGTCCAGGGCCTCAGGGAGGAGCTCCAGGGGTCCCCCAGACCCCAGGAGGCGACGCTGACGATGGTGGTGGTCCTTCGGGCCCGAGCTCGACTCAACCCTGGAAAAGCCACGGGACCCGACGGGGTGGGGGCAGAAATAGTCAAAGCGCTGCCGTGGAGAGCCGTTCGCACTATCAAGCGATTATTTTGTGATATCTTACGTGGCACTGTTGTACCTCCATCTTCGTGGCATCAAACATTGACGACGCTACTTCCCAAATCTTATCCGACATGTGATGTTTCTGATACGAGACGTATTTCTGTGGAGAGTATCCTTAAGAAATGGTACAGTACTTGCCTCTCGATCCTGCTTGAACCTTATTGTCTCCATGCCGGCACTCATGCATCACTATTCGGCTTCGTTCCCAAAAGATCGTGCACAGAGATATTTGCAGGACTTAAGGCAGCAGCCCAAGATGCCTCACAGTGGGGGAAGGATCGACGCCTGGTTCTTGGGTCAGCTGACGTGAAACAAGCATTCCAGAACACGAAAATTTCGACGGTCAAGCGTGCGTTCGACACCCTCTCTATCCCTTCTTGGCTCCAGTACGGGGTGCTCGTGCCTATGCCGTGTGAGGTCACTTCGCTTCTCTTTCAGGGGCTTCAGCTGCCGGATGTGGGAATCGATACCCATATCAGGACAGGCGGGAACGACAGCCCCTCCTTGTGGAACCTGATTGTTGTTGCGATGTGGGCTCCTTTATTTAAGCTTTGGGATGAGCAGGGGATTGGGTTTCATTGTCTGGATCCAAATTCGGTGGGAGAAGTTTCGGCCTCGGTTCCTGTACACCACTTGCTATATGCTGACAATATCTATATCTTGGGATCTTCGGCGGAGGAGTTTAGGCGACAGGTAGGAGAAATGACAGAGATTCTGCGGGGATGGGGATTCGAATGGAAGATCGAGTCGCTCGAGGTCGCGTTTATCGGTTTCTCGGAGAAGCCAAAATATCCTATCCTGGTTCGGGTTCGGGATCAGATGGTGCCGTTCAAAGTAGTTGACGAGATGAATGTCTTGGGGAATAGCATATACTGTAGCTATATGGAGACACACCAAGACCTTCAGCGACGGATCGGGTCTGCACGACGAGCCTTTCATGCGCATGCAGCTTATTTTAGATCGAAGGCAGTCCCTTTTTCGGCCAAGTGTAGGCGTTATATCACTCGGGTTCAGAGCATTCTTACTTATGGAAGTCAAGGTATTAGTTGGGACAGGGACTCTTTGCATAGCCTGAATGTCTTTGAGGGAAATTGCCTTTACCAGATGACGTCACCCCAAAAGCCAGCCTCCGAAAGTTGGGTAGTTTGGAAGCCAGCTCGACTCAGAATTGCTAGACGGATGTTCTTTGAAGCCAAGTGCCAGAGCGCAGTACAGAGAGTCCTTTATTCCTTGTGGCAGCTTGGAGCGGACATAGCATCATATTTCGGAGCCAATGCTGATAGCGGATATCAGATTTCTGAGTCGGAGCTGAGCCCAGGGATGGTCGCGGTCTCTTCAGTTACCAATGGGATGGTTGAGGTCTCTTCAGTTACCAATGGGATGGGTGCGGTCTCTTCAGTTACTAATGGGATGGGTGCGGTCTCTTCAGATACGAATGGGATGGGTGTGGTCTCTTCAGATATGCATGGGATGGTCTCTTCTGCTCTGCCCTCTGATAGGGCCTCTTCTTCTCGAGATAATGAAGTTCCCTGTGAGCGGGGGGGGCTTAGGGATCCCCCCAGGCCCCCCCCGAAGCGTCGGAGGGTGGCAGTCCCTGGACCTGGACAACAGACGGTGTTTCCTCGAGCGCATCGAGACGCACGTCGGCTTCTGATGTGTTGTACCCCGAGGTGGGAGGAGAAAAGGACACTTGAGTCAGAATGTTTGCGTTCCCAGTGGAAGTGGAAGGAGGCCTCGAAACTGACACGATTAGGCAGTGCTAAGGGGAGGGCGACGGGTGAACATCCTTGGTGTTTCATGTTCCAGACGATATTTCCCTCGTTTGTGAATCTGGAGGATCGGTGGTGGAGGGCGTGCTCTTTCTCTTACTCTGACTTCGTTCAGTATTGCAGGCAGTTCCTGGAAGCTTGTACTTTGGGTTCTCTGTTTGACTTGTTTGTTGTCCGTGGAGGAACTGAAGGACGAGGAGATTACATAAAGGAGAGGGGGGAGGAGATGATGGCTCGTCCTTTGTCGGTGAAGGAGTCTGAGAAGCTGGCCCAGAGATTGGCCTCGAACAATGAACAGGAGCCGACTTGGGATCTGAGTGATGATGGGATCGGTCTGGAGCTGACGGGCGATTCGCTTCTTATCTGTAATTGGATCAACGGTCTCTGGAAGGTTGAAGGAGGAGAAGGAGGAGATGGGGCTTCTTATCGTAGGCGGGTTGCAAATATTATCTCTCTTTTGGAAGAATTGGAGGAGGAAGGAGTACGACCCCCCTCATGGGGCAATGACTTTATTCGACACATATATCGGGAGAGTAATACAGTAGCTGATGAACTTACCCATTTAGCACGGGAAGGCCAGATATTCAGAGAGCTGTTCCACCACCATATCTTCCGTCCTGATGTTCAAGACAACTTTCGAGTTATCGGCCTCCGCGGATCCTTCGATGGCGGAGTGTGTGCCCAAGGTGTGGGCGTTGGTTGGTTTCTGCAGATTGGATATATCCCTCGCTTCCATGATCCGTACCCTGACCCTGAACATAGAGATAAGAGAGCTCGTGTTGTCTCCCTCTTCCCCCAAGCCTCCTCTCCTTGTCCAATTATATGGGAAGTAGTAGGGCGTTGTGCACAGGCACTCCCCTCCCATAGCAGTATCACTGACGCTGAGCTTTCGGGCCTCGAGGGCCTCTTGCGGGCCGCAGCTCAGGTGACCCAAGACCTCCAGCTGCAGAGAGACTAGGTAGGCACTTAACGGGCGCTGGGGCGCTCGGTGCCTGGTCAGCCTCCCCCCCCCCCCAAAAAAAAAAAAAATCAAGGTTGACGGTTTACCGCCGGCGCCCAGTTCCGGCGTTGGGTGGAGCTAGTAGTAGAGCTTCCCTAAGCTAGTTGCTGGAAGCTTGAGTATTCGGACGCGCTCGAGAGCTAGTTGGCAAGAAAAATCTCGACGGAACTTTTGCTGACTTTTGGTCGTTTGAAAATTTTGTTCTCAAAATTTGACAATTCGTTTGAGCTCTAGTATTTTTTCCCGTGATATTCGATCTGATTCCCGCTCGCCATCTTGATCTCAGCTCGATCGGGTGAATATTACTATCGAAAAGCACTGTGGCGGGATCGGCCGTTTTGAGTCATCTTGATACGCGCTGACGGTTTTCTGAACATAACTCGAGCTTTAGGACAGCTACAGAGCTGGTAAGCACAGCTAATCGATGTAGAATGATTAGGCGCGTTCGCCTGTTGAATCGAGAGGTCTGAACTCGGTCTGTTAGCCGAGCTAGGCAAACCTATTCGTATTATTCGAGTCTTCTTGACAGGAGCTCTCGGTTTTCTGTGCTTAACTCGAGCTGGAGGACAGCTACAGAGCTGATATTTACAGAAACCGATTCAGAATCATCAGTTGCGTTTGTCTGTCGAATCCAGAGCTCTGAACTCGGTCTGCTGCCCGATCTAGAATCGCGAAACTATTCGTATTGTTCGAGTCATCTTGAGAAGTGCTCTCGGTTTCTTCACTCAACTCGCGCTGAGGGGGCTACAGTGCTGGTGGTCACAGGAATCGATTTGAAGAAATCAGGCGCGTCCGCCTGTCGAATCCAGAGCTCAGAACTCGGTCTGCTGCCCGAATTAGGTCTGCGAAACTACTGTATTGTTCGAGTCATCCTGACAGGTGCTGTCGGTTTTCTGCACTTAACTCGGGCTGTAGGGGGGCTGCAGGGCTGGTAATGACAGGAGTCGATTCGCAGACATCAGGCGCGTCCGCCTGTCGCATTCAGAGGTCAAAAAATATTCACTATGAGTCGGAATGTTGGTAGGTGCTGTCGGTTTTCTCAATTTAAGTCGAGCTAGGAAGCTCTACGAGTCTCCCGGCGGTAATCAAGGTTGACGGTTTACCGCCGGCGCCCAGTTGGTCGACCCAACCGAAAAGAAGATGTGATAACTTTCAGTCGGTTTTGCGAAAATTTGAAAGATATGTGACAATTCATTTTGAGAAAGCAGATTTTTACTCCGAGCATTAGTACCTCTGAAAGATATTCGACAATTCATTTTGAGAAAGCATATTTTTACTCCGAGCATTAGTATCTCAACTTCTTTTTTGCAAGCAGCTCAGCTCTTTCGAGGGAGTTTTACTATCCAATCATTTGAAGGAACCGACGTCACGTTGACACCGAGAAATACAAATTGACGTTTTTCTACAATGCTCTGAGAAGCTGTCTGCTTGAAATCTGAGCACTCTTACGCGTGCAAGGAGCTCTACGAGGTTCCCGGTGATGACCAGGTTGACGGTTCACCGCCGGCGCCAGTCCGGGGCGCCGGAGAGCTAGTTGGCAAGAAAAATCTTGACGGACCTTCTGCTGAAAATTTTGTTCTCGAAATTCATTAATTCGTTAGAGCTCTAGTATTTTTTCCCGTGATATTCGATCTTATTCCCGCTCGCCATCTTGATCTCAGCTCGATCCGGTATCTTTTACTGCCAAAGCAGACGGACGGGATCGGCCGTCTCGAGTCATCTTGATACGCGCTGTCAGTTTATTGGACATAACTCGAGATACAGGACAGCTACACAGCTGGTGAGCACATCTCATCGATTCAGAATGATCAGGCGCGTCCGTTTGATGCATCTAGAGGCCGAGCTCGGTTTTCTGCACTTCACTCGAGCTATAAGACTGCTACGGAGCTGATACTTTCTGAAACCGATTCAGAATCATCCGTCGTGTTTGTCTGTTGAATCCATAGCTCTGACCTGGGTCTGCTGCCCAATCTAGAATCGCGAAACTATTCGTATTGTTCGAGTCATCTTGATAGGTGCTGTCGGTTTTCTGCACTTCATTCGAGCTATAGGGGGGCTACTGTGCTGGTGGTCACAGAAATTGATTCGAAGACATCAGGCGCATCCGCCTGTCGAATGCAGAGCTCGGAACTCGGTCTGCTGCCCGAACTAGGTCCGCGAAACTATTCGCTTCGAGTGATCCTATTAGGTGCTGTCGGTTATCTGCACTTGAATCGGGCTATAGGGGGGCTGCAGGGCTGGTAATCAGAGGAATCGATTCGAGACATCAGACGCGTCCGCCTGTCGCATTCAGAGGTCTGAACCAAACTTTTCGTTTTGTTCGAGTCATCTTGAGAAGTGCTGTCGATCTATGCACGTAACTCGGAATGTAGGAGAGCTACAGAGCTCACACATAAGAATCCAGAAGCATCGGGGGCGTTCGGGGCTGAACAAACTATTCGTTATCCGAATTTTTCTCGACATTATATATTGTGAGGAAGCTCTACGAGTCCCCCGGCGGTAAGAAAGGTTGACGGTTTACCGCCGGCGCCCAGTACAAGATGACAAATGCAGCGAATACAATCAAAGCAAGCGGCCTATGCACCTGCCCCGATAGGAGCTGTCTCACCTGGCACAACAGAGAACCTGGCACGTATCGTTGGTGGGTCGAAGGAGAGAAGGTCTTCGCAGCCGACAAAGTGTACCCAAAGTTATTGAACGGCACGCGCACAATATGTACAGTGGAGTACGATACGTGCATGCACATGAACCTGTCCCACAATGCCGCCCGAGAAGGCCGCCAACGGGCCAGGTCGCCGCTGAGCTCCCCGAGGAGGGACAGCAGCAACCTTGTCCCGCCGGGAACCTCGTAGAGCGTAAGAGTGCTAGGATTGAAAGCAGACAGGTTCTCGGAGCATTTCTAGAAAAACGTCGAATCTCGATGTCAAAGGAATGTTGCTTCCTACCTCCGGTAGCAGACTGTGATCGGAGCTCTAGATGTTTCGGCCAAACGCCCCTCATAATTCTGAATTCGTTCCTGTGCGTACCAGCTCTGGAACTCTGCTACATATTGAGTTAAGTACAAAAGACCGACAGCGCCTGCAAAGAGAACTTGAAGACACGAATAGTTCTGCGGAACCAGCGCCGGTAGCCAACCGAGTTCAGATCGATGCAACAGACGTGCGCGCCTGATCATGGAGAATTCTCTCATTTGCATACCAGCTCTGCAGCTATTCTGAATCGTGATTTCAGTACAGAAAACTGACAGCACTTGCCCAAAATATTCGAATAATACAAAAAGATTCGCGGAGCTAGCTCGAGCAGCAGAGGCCGTTTCGAGTCATCTTGAGACGCATCGACGGTCTTCTCTGCTTATTCCGAGATTTAGGACAGCTACAGAGCTGACACTTACAGGAACTGATGGGAAATCATAAGGCTTGTTTGTCTGTCCATCTAGAGCTCTGAACTCGGTCTGGTGCTCGAGCTAGGTCCGCAAATCTATTCGTATTCTTCGAGTCATTTTGACGAGTGCTGTCGGTTTTCTTTATTAAACGCACAATTCAGAATTACCACAGAGCTGGTACGCACATGAAATGATTATATCATTTGGCGTGCGTCTGTTGCATCGAGAGGTCTGATCTCGGTCTGCTACCCGAGCTAGGTCCACAAAGCTAGTGGTATTCTTGAAGTTCTCTTTGCAGGCGCTGTTGGTCTTCTGTACTCAACTGAATCTCTTGAGTTCCAGAGCTGGTACGCACGAACTGTTCCATAATCATCAGAGGCGTTCCGCTGAAGCATCCAGATCTCTGAACATAGTCTGCTACCCAAGCTAGGTCTGCAAAACTATTTGTATGGGCCCGATTTTTTTGGAACTGATGGTGATTTTTTTTCCACTTACTCGAGCTGCAGATGAGCTCGAGAGTTCTTTCGCACAGAAATCTTGAAGAAAGCCCTCAATGTGTGCCGGGCAGTTCCGCACGAGAAAAGAGCTCTGCGAGGCTCCCGGTGGTAACCTGGTTGACGGTTTACCGCCGGCTCCCAGTTCCGGGGCGCTGGAGAGCTAGTTGGCAAGAAAAATCTCGACGGACCTTTTGCTGACTTTTGGTCGGTTGAAAATTCTGTTCTCGAAATTCAGCCATTCGTTAGAGTTCCAGTATTTTTTCCCGTGATATTCGATCTTATTCCCGCTCGCCATCTTAATCTCAGCTCGATCGGGTACCTTTTATTGCCAAAAAGCGTCCAGGCGGGATCGGCCGTCTCGAGTCATCTTGATACGCGCTGTCAGTTTATTTGAATTAACTCGAGATACAGGACAGCTACAGAGCTGGTGAGCACACCTTATCGATTCAGAATCATCAGGCGCGTTCGTCCGTTGCATCCAGAGGTCTGAACTCGGTCTGCTAGCCGAGCTAGGTCCGCAAATCTATCTGTATTATTCGAGTCATCTTGAGAGGCACTCTCGGTTTTCTGCACTTAACTCGAAATATAGGACAGCTACAGAGCTGATGCTTACAGAAACCGATTCTGAATTATCAGTCGCGTTTGTCTGTTGAATCCAGAGCTCTGAACTCGGTCTGCTACCCGATCTAGAATGGCGAAACTATTCGTATCGTTCGAGTCATCTTGAGAGGTGCTGTCGGTTTTCTGCACTTAACTCGGGCTGTTAGGGGGCTACAGTGCTGGTGGTCACAGGAATCGATTTAAAGATATCAGGTGCGTCCGCCTGTCGACTGGAGAACTCGGAACTTGGTCTGCTGCCCGACCTGGGTCCGCAAAACTATTCGTATTGTTCGAGTCATCCTGAGAGGTGCTGTCGGTTTTCTGCACTTAACTCGGGCTGGAGGGCGGCTGCAGGGCTGGTAATCAGAGGAATCGATTCGGAGACATCAGACGCGCCCGCCTGTCGCATTCAGAGGTCTGAACTCGGTCTGATACTCGAGCTGGGTTTGCCAAACTATTCGTTTTGTTCGAGTCATCTTGAGAAGTGCTGTCGAATTACGCGCGTAACTCGGGCTGTGAGAGAGCTACAGAGCCCGTACAGAAGACAATCCAGAAGCATCGGGGGCGTTCGGCTGTTGCATCGAGAGGTCTGAAATCGCTTGGGCTGAAAAACTACTCGTTCTCTGCAATTTCTTTTCGACATTATAAATTGTCAGGAAGCTCTACGAGTCCCCCGGCGGTAAGAAAGGTTGACGGTTCACCGCCGGCGCCCAGTGTTTTGATAGTAATATTGCAGCTGCAAGTTTTGCACAAAGATTGAAAAACCTACCAAAAGTTAACATATTGTCTCTTAATGTCGGGTCGGCCAACTAGCTCCGCCGAGTTCCTCTTAGCTTATCTTGCCGAAGAGCTGTGCGAGATATGGGAACCGGCGGTAAACCGTCAACCTAGTTACCGCCGGGAACGTCGTAGAGTTTTTTCTTGTGATCATGAGAACACATGACGAAGTCCTCTTGAGCGAGAAACGAAACATCGAAAAACCATGCTTCTCTTTTTTATCTAACGTCGGTTGCTCCAGGTGTTTTGATAGTAATGCTGCAACTACGAGCCTGGGAATTTCACTGACAGACGCGACATAACCCACTACAGGTGCGAAACAATTGAATGGTCAAATGTCTTACAAACTGGAAGCCGGCGGCAAACCGTCAACAAAGTGACCGCCGGGACCCTCGTAGAGCTCTGGAATCGCGGAATCCTTCAGATCCAACAAGTAGGTTAGAGCATGAGCTTAGAATATCGAACATATTCTATACTCATTAAAAATGCATTTTCACAGCCCATTGTTCCTCCATGTTTTTTGACAGTAATAGTCCAGCTACGAACCTGGGAATTCGACAGGCAAACGCGCCACAAATCACTCTACGTTACAAAAATATTGGTTCCCAAAACGAATTTCAAAATCTTTCGAAACTGGGAGCCGGCGGTAAGCCGTCGAACCTGGTTGCCGCCGGGGACCTCGTAGAGCTCTTTTCTTGCGCAGCGCTGCTCGGAACACATGGAAAAAACTTCTGGAGCAAGACCTGAAAAACCAGAAAAATCACGTTTTTCTGTTTTTATCCAGCGTCGGTTGCTCCAAGTGTTTCGGTAGTAATACTCTACTTATTGGCTTGAAAAATTCACAGGCGCACGTATCATAATTCACTACAGGTGCGAAAAATCAGCTTCCTCAAAATGAATTGTCAAATGTCTCTCAAATCTTTACAAAACCGACCCAAAGTCACCACTTTGTCTCTTAAGGTCGGGTCGCCAACTAGCTCCGCCCAGCGCCGGAATTCCTCCAGCTCATCGATGCCAACGAGCTCTACGAGGTAAACCAACCCCAGGTCATCACATTGTCCGCCCGGGCCGGGTTGGCAAACCGGCGCCGGCGGTGAACCGTGAACCTGGTCACCGCCGGGCATCTCGTAGAGCTCTTTTCACGCGTCAGAGGGCTCAGAGTCGGAACAGAGAGCTTCTGGAGGCATTTCTCGAAAAATTCAACATTGTTTTTTTTTTCAAGTCGACGTGAAGTTGGTTGCTCCAAGTGTTTTGGTAGTAAAAGTGCGCCTAGAGAGCTCATGTTACGACGCAGAGGCCCTCATAGTCGTTTACAGGTGCGGAACATCTGGTTTCTCAAAATGAATTGTCAAATCTGTTTCAAATCTTTGCAAAACCACGCGTTAACGGTTTTCTGTACTTCTCAAGATTTAGAAGAGGTACAGAGCTGCTACTTACTGGGAACCGGCGGTGAACCGTCAACCAGGCTACCGCCGGGCACCTCGTAGAGCTCTTTTGTTGCACAGCGCTTCTCGGAACGCATGAAGGAAGCTTCTCAAGCGAGAGCAGAAAAACCCGACAAATCCCGATTTTTTCGTTTTCATTCAAAGTCGGTTCCAGCAAGTCTTTTGATAGTAATATTGCACCTACAGACCTGAGAATTTAACTGGCAAGCGCGGCATAACCCACTATACGTGGCAAAAATACCCGTTCTCGAAATGAATTGTCAAATATCTTCCAAATATTCGGAAAACCGACCCAAAGTTGTCACATTGTCTCTTTTGGTCGGGTCGGCCAATTAGCTCCACCCCGCGCCGGAATTCCTCTAGCTCATCGATGTCGAAGAGCTCTACGAGGTATTTGTCTGTCCATCGAGAGGTCTGAACTTGGTCTGCTGCGAGCTAGATCGGCGATACTATTCGTATTATACAAGTGATCTGAGAGGTGCTGTCGGTTCCCCACTTGAGTCAACCGACTTTCGGTAAAAGCTGCAAAAACGTAATTTTTAAAGCTTTTCAGCTCACGCGTAAGAAAGCTCCCCCATGTGTTCCAAGCGGCGTCGTGCAGACAAGAGCTCTACGACGCTCCCGGCGCGAACCTGGTTGACGGTTTACCGCCGGCTCCCAGTTCCGGGGCGATGGAGAGCTAGTTGAGAAAAATCGACGGACCTTTTGGTGACTTTCGTTGTTCTCGAAATGCAACAATTCGTTTGAGCTCTAGTATTTTTTCCCATATTCGATCTTATTCCCGCTTGCCGTCTCGATCTCATCTCGATCGGGTACCTTTTACTGCCAAAAAGTAGGCAGGCGGGATGGGCCGTTTCGAGTCATCTCGACAGGCGTTGTCCGTTTTTTGTATTTAACTCGAGCTATAGGACAGCTACAGAGCTGATACTTACAGAGACCGATTCAGAAGATGAGACGCGTTTGTCTGTTGAGTCCAGAGCTCTGAACTCGGTCTGCTGCCCGAGCTAGGTCCGCGAAACTATTCGTATTGTTCGAGTCATCTTGAGAGGTGCTGTCGGTTTTCTGCACCTAACTCGGGCTGTAGGGGGGCTACAGGGCTGGTAATCACAGGAATCGATTTGGAGACATCAGGCGCGTCCGCCTGTCGCATTCAGAGGTCTGAACTCGGTCTGCTTCTAGTTCGCGAAACTATTCCTATTGTTCGAGTCTTCTTGAGATGTGCTGTCGATTTTCGCGCGTAACTCGGGAAGGAGAGCTACAGAGCTGATGCGCACAGAAACTGATTCGATATCATCGTCCGCTTTCGTCTGTTGCATCCAGATGTCCGAACTGGGTCTGCTACTCGGGCTTAGTCCGCAAAACTGTTCGTATTCTTCGAGTCATCTTGGCAGATGTTGTCCCTTTTCTGTATTGAACGGGCTGTGGGCTAGCTACGAGCTGGTGCGCACAGAAAACGGTCCAGAAGCATCAGGGGCGTTCGGCTGTTGCATCGAGAGGTCTGAAATCGCTCGGGCTGAAAAATTATTCGTTCTCTGCAATTTTCGTTCGACATTATTTATGGTCAGTGAGCTCTACGAGATCCCGGGCGGTAAGAAAGGTTGACGGTTTACTGCCGGCGCCCAGTTGATCAAGCCGGCCAGAAAGGACAATGTGATAACTTTGGGTCGGTTGTGCTAAGATTTGAGAGATATTTAACCATTTATTTTGAGAGACCAGATTTTTCGCACCTGTAGTGGGTTGTGCCGCGTCTGCCAGCGGAATTCTCAGGTCCGTAGCTGCAGTATTACTATCAAAACACTTGGGGGAACCGACGTTAGATAAAAACAGAAAAAACATGTTTTCGAGTTTTTCAGATCTTGCTCCAGACGCTTTCTTCATGTCTACGGAGGAGCGCCGTGCGAGAAAAGAGCTCTACGAGGGCCCCGGCGGTAACCCGGTTGCCTCCCTCCTCGGGGGTCTGGCGGCTGGGGGCTCCCGTCTGGGGCTCTCGTCTCGAGCGGCATTGTGCCGTGCTGCTCTGTTTGGTTCTCATTACCGTGCACGGCCGGTGTATCGTACGTGCTCATTGATTGTCGGCGAGCAGATTCATTGATTGTCAGAGTACACACTTTATTTTGTCAGAGTACACGCTTCATTGATTGACGGTGTGCACGTTCATTGATTGTCGGAGTACACATCATTGATTGTCGGAGTTTGCATTCATTGTGGTCGGAGTACACATTCATTGATTGTCGGAGTACATCTTCATTGAGAGGCTGCACTTTGTATTCTTTCATTGTTTGTTGGAGTACGCACTTCATTGACTGTTGCAGTACACGCGTCATTGATTGTCGGAGTACGCATTCATTGATTGGGAGTACATACTCATTGATTGTCGGAGTGCACTTCGTTGACGGTGGGAGTGCACGTCCACTAACTGTCGGAGTACACTTTCAATGACTGTTTGGAGTTCGTATTTATTGATTGTCAGAGTACACGTTTCATTGCCTGTTTCAGTGTACACGCCCATCGCGGCGTGGGATTCACAACCCAGCCCTTCGTGGGAAAGTGGGAGGCTGCCTCCGAGCGTTGAATCGAGTGATTTCGGTTACCCACCATCAGTTGCAATGGCGGGGTCGAGTGATGTGGCGATGGCAGAGACTGGGACTGAACGGAAACGGACGAGGGAGGAGGAGCAGTCGGGATCAGCAAATCTGTTGAGTGAGCTTCAGAGAATGATGGCACAACAAACGCAGAGTGTGACGGCGGCCGTTCTCACAGCAGTTGACGGGAAAATCGAGACGGTCAAAACGGCGATTACAGCAGTTGACAGTAAGGTGGATGCCGTCCAAAAATCTTTCAATCAGGATATGCAGGCTCTCTCACGTAGGCAAGCTGATCTGGAGACTAAGTTTCTGAATCATATTGTTGGCAGCGACGGGGCGGCATCGGAGACGTCCACGAGAGCGCTTGCGGCTTCGAACCATGGGTCAGGCACAGCTCCAGGGCGTTTCAACTTTCAGTGGGGGCCAAGTTTTGTTGAGTGCAAGGGGTGGGTTACTGATTGGAACAACCATGGGTTGAGATCCCGTCAGATGATGGCCCAGGATGTCCTGACGACCCTGCTCAAAGCAATTAAACAGCGCATCATTCAGTCTGGAGAGTGGTGCAACTGTGTCGACGAGGAGGCGACGACGAACGCAAACTCGGGTAGGGAGTACTTCGGATATGGGCGTTTGAGAATCTATTTCAAGAAAGGAAGGTACTCCAGGACAGAAGTTGTGGGCACTTAGACGGTCACTATTATCTAATCTAGCCCTTGCGAGTGATGATATCAATAGACTCCCGTGGCCCGAGGCGGCCAATATTCGGGTGTCTGTGGAGGTCGCCCCATGGAAGACTGTACATGTCCAAGCCCCAGGCAAGTGTCATGCTGTATGGGCTCAGGTGTGCAGGAGCGGAACCATCATACGCTCAGAGCTGGGCAGTGGTCTGGGAAAAACATATGTGTGGGCGCGTGCATCCAGTGAGGCGCAGAATGCAGGTCAGATTGTCATGATATTTCAGCCTGGGCCACATGCGCAGGAGGGGTGGACGATTCGGGACGAGATTAAATCATATGGGCCGAATTTGGACATTGCAGGCCTCAAGGCGCGCTTATCAGCGCCGTGACGACGAGAGGTCCGTCTAGGCTCGTGGAACCTACGACGGAGAGGACAACTTACTATCCACGCAATACTTAGTGCGATGAAAGGGGTGGATGTGACACTCCTGGGGGTACAGAAGTGTCAAAATCTTTGGGATCATCGTTCTGAGCTGTCAGTTTCGGTGAAGGTGCTATTCACACGATTTTTGATAGCTCCCGCAGGGTTGCCGTCCTGTATAAGGATAATTGGCGGAAGCACCGCCTTGCTACGTTCAAGGGGAAAGGTTACGTTGCCATAGGATTTGCGACGGTCACGGTTGTTTTCATGCTATTTGCCCAATGCTGAGGATGTGACGTTGAAGAGTGATGACAGTGCGAATGAGAAGTTTCAGAACATTATATATAATATAAATGAGGCCCTGGAGAAGTATTTCCACAGGTACCCTAGGAGGCCCCAGAAGGTGGTGTTGCTCACGGATGCCAACGTGGAACTGTCGCCAGATACGAGCTGTAACGGTCTACAACTTACGGGGGAGGGATTGCTGGAATCAGCTCTGGTCTACTCGGGTGGGGCATCACGTGTGCGTTGGAGGAGGAGAGAGGCAATGAAGGAGGCGCTTCTTCAGTTCTGTGGGAGGTGGAGGATTGTGATGGCCAACGCATTTGGACCCAGGAGGCCTGCTTGGATCCCGTCGGGTCTTGGGGCTCCCAGTGTCTTGGACTATATTGGGTTACCGGGTGCACAGTCGGAGGTGGGGGTTAAATTCATCCAACCACTGGGGACGACGGCGCTGACTGCGGTATCGGATCATTCTCTGTTACGTGCCACGTTACCATGTGCTCCGACGGGTGTGCGCAGGCAGAAGCCGAAGGCGACGAGGGCCTCCAATTTGGTCTACTGGACTCCCCAGGGTCCTCAGGCTTACGCTCGGGAGGCGGAGATTGCTTTCATCACATGCGGGGCAATTCCTGTCAGGTCTGCTGCCGCGACGCCCGAGGAGGGCTGGGAGCTGGTCAGCCGTTCCCATCCTTGTGTGGCGCGTCAGCTCAGGACCGTGGTGGAGGAGGAGGGTAACAGCACGGACAGTAAGGAGACTATGATGGAGGACATGGGGGAGTGGGATGAGGTGGAGGATGTGACGACACAGTGCGTTCAGGCGGTGGGATCACCCACTTGTGAAGGCGAAGTCATCAATACGGCGATTGTGTCGGCGGCCAGTCTCACACCTCATGCACAGGGGCGACAGGTCCGACGTCCCAAGAAGCCAGAGGAGTTGTGGAGGATGGAGGAGGACATGAAACAGCTCAGGAGGGAGAGGAGGTGGGAGGACTGCAAACAGTTACGGCGGCGGTACCGACCTGCGAAGAGAAGGTACCAGGCTGAACTGGTCAGATTTCAATTTACCGGGGAAGGACGGAGTAAACGTACACACAATCAGGTACTGGAGATGGTTCTGGAGGATGGTAGTATTCATAGATCTGACGACTTGGAGGAGTGGGAGGCGGAGATCGGACGGTTTGCTTGTGCCACTATTCAATGCGAGGAGGCTCGCAGGGCTAGTGCACAGACGTTGGAGACGGCGAGGTGTGAAGCAGCGGCCTCGCATCGGACACTAGACATTCGCATGTCCCTTGTGTTGCGAGCTCGTGCGCGACTCAAGAGGGGGGGGGCAGCGTCATGCGATGACGTGTCGCCCGAAATGCTCAAGTTGCTTCCTTGGGCGTGTGTGCGCCGTGTACGTGACTTCTTTCAGCGCCTGGCCTGTCGGGGGAATCTCACGCCGCAGTGCTGGAGAAAATTCCTTGTCACTCTGATCCCGAAGAGCCCCCAAATGACCCAACTCAAAGACACTAGAAAACTATGCCTCATACCTCTTATGTCCAAATGGTACAGCCTGTGTCTCACTATACTTGCGGAGGAAGAGTTGACAAAGCTCCGACCTCATACGTGCTTGTTCGGCTTTGCGGCAGGTAGGAAACCACATGCAATTACGGCGATACTTAAGAGGCTCTCACAGCACGCGTGTCTCTGGGGCAAAGGGGAATCATTATATTTTGGAAGCGCAGACGTACTACAGTGCTCCGACCATGTGACGTTGACGTTGGCGTATAACAGTCTGGTATCATTGGGGTTTCCCTCGGAGCTCATATTTGCCATCTTGGAACCCATGCATGATAACGTGTGTCAGATGTCCTTTGAAGGTGTGCGGTGGGCGGATTGGGTGCCTTGGGATAGGAGTATCCGTACGGGGGGAGTGGAGAGCCCCTTTTTGTTCAAGGCTGTCTCGGTGTATCTTTGGGAAAAAGTGGTACGGCAGTGGGAGGATAACGACTATGGTTATGAATTGGAGACCCCCTTGAGTGGAGGTAGGAGGAGGATTACACATGCTCTGTGGGCGGACAACTTGTATTTGTGTGCACGGTCCCTGGACGAACTTCGGGAGATGATGTCTATGCTCACGGTGCCGTTGGCTCAGGCGGGCCTGCGGTGGAAACCCTCATCGCTGGGATACCTCTTGTGTGGAGGCTGGCCTCGCTGTTCTGATACCGAGCTTCGTGTGTGGGTCCCTGAGTATGGTGAGGAGTTGGTCCTGCCACGTCTCCGACAGATGTCGGCTCTGGGAGTGGAACTCTTTGATGACTGGAGTGAGCATCGGGATCTACTTTGTCATTTACAGCGTGCCAGGCGTGCGTGGATGTGTGATGTACAGTTCTATCGCTGTAGACAGTTACCTATGCGTGATCGTTTTATGCGTTACATGGCACGGGTGCAGTCCATTGGTTTTGTATGCATGTGCAGGTATGACGGCGGATGATGGGGACTATTCAGAAGTTATGCCTGGGAGGATCAACTGCTGGCGGGCATTGGTGGTCTGCGTAAGAAGGCGAGTGCTGATTGGACCGTGTATACTCAGAGGCGGCTGCGCTATGGTCGCCAACACTTTGCTAGGTACGGCTTCCAATCATTGGTCCAACGATTTCTCAGAAAGCAGTTTGACTGGGCAAAGGATGTGGCATCGTTCGCTTGTATGCATACGCGCGCACCTATGTTAGCGCGTGCGTCGGGGGAGGAGGCGCATGCCAATCGGCGTCGGCGTGCGAGAATCTTCCGTGAGACGGTGCGGGGCCAACGACAGAGGCTCTCGACTACCCAGCCTGGTGAGGCTCCGACACCAGCACCACCTGTGTCGGATGACGTGTCAAGGCCCTTTGTTCTTTCACGTGTTGCGATGCTGCATGGTTTGGGGGAGTGGGCGGAGAGGAGGGAGGCTATGATTACTGCAAGTGGGAGGAGGACGGAGATAACCAGACTAACAGGGAGGAGGTTACCTACAGGCTACAGGCCGTGGGACTTCTTATTTGTGCAGGCTGCTGGTGTGAACTGGTGGCACCATCTCGACTGGAGTGAACATGGTTTCCGCGAGTTTGCTACGGCCCGACTGTGTGCGGCGGGATTCTCACATATGACGGAGGGCTTTATCTTTAAGGAGGAGGGAGGTCAGATACACAGAGAGGAGGAGGAGGAGGACAATCAGTATACACAGGCGGCGCTTGATCGTATTGCCAGGCGCCTCGCGGCAATCTTTGAAAATGAGGTCCGCTTCGAGCGACGAGGCGGAGTTGCGATGGAGCTGTTGGGCGACTCCATGCTGATAACCAACTGGATGAGGGGAAGGTGGAATTGCAACAACAATATATACCGATCGCAGGTGGGGGAGGTTATTGATCTGTTAGACGACGCCTGTCAAAATTTTAAGCTGCAGGGCCCAGCCACAGGATATGACTTGTGGCGTCATCACTATCGTGAAGGCAACGACCGTGCCGACAGACTGACTTGGGAAATCAGACATCTACCATTACAATCGAAGTACAGAAGCATTCAACAACATATAAACAATACTGAAACATTGATCGCAATCCGTGGTGCGTACGACGGTGGCGTTAGCAGTGCAGGTGCTGGGGGAGGATGGTGGCTAGACGGTCAGTTCATCAGTCAGCAATCTGGGGAAGGGGTTAGTGATTGCCTGCACACGTTTACACGTCCGTTGGCGGAGGAGGCTTTTGGCCTGCTTCCCGATGCGACGGTTGCTCAGTGTGAGCTTGAGGCCGCTTCGAGACTTGCCCGCTCTGCTTGCAAGATACTTCAAGAGTATCACGTTTTTCAGGGTGCATCCAGCCCACAGGGGATGGCTGCACCAACCCGACCGCCCTTGTAGGGCCCTGTGGTCGGACCGCAAACCGCAAAAAAAACCCGGTTGACGGTTTGCCGCGGGTTACCAGTTTGAAAGATATTTGACCATTTATTTTAAGAAAGCAGATTTTTACGCCGAGCATTGTCGTATACATTTCCCTCTGACAGCAGCTGAGCTCTCCCGATGTATTCTATTAAGAGTTAACTTCGAGGAACCAAGCTAATATGAACATCGAAAAAATCGAAGATTAAGATTTTTAGAACATCTTTATTTTAAGACTCTACTTCGATTCTGAGCATTCTGACTAGTGCAAAGAGCTCTACGAGGTTTCCGGCGGTGCCCAGGTTGACGGTTCATCGCCGGCGCCAGTTGGCAGACCCGACGTTAAGAGACAATGTGGTGACCTGGGGTGAGTTTTCCTAAGATATGAAAGATATTTGACCATTCATTTTGAGAAACCAGATTTTTCGCACCTGTAGTGGGGCATGCCGCGTCTGCCAGTCAAATTCTGAGGTCCGTAGGTGCAGTATTACTATCAAAACATCTGGAGCAACCGACGTTGGTTGAATCAAAAACAGAAAAACACGTTTTTTCGATATTTCGTTTCTCGCTCCAGAAGCTTCCTTTATGTGTCCCGAGGATCGCCGTGCAAGAAAAGAGCTCTACGAGGTTCCCGGCGGTAACCAAGGTTGAGGGCTCAGACATCTCGGCTCTAGGGCTCCTGGATCCCACAGGAGCTCAGGGGGTGTCGGCGCCGCGGGGAAGCGGCGCGGCGGCCATCGCTGCCATCGACGAGTGCGGCATCTTCCAGGCAAGCCAGGCCGCCTGCTTTGTGTGCTGTAATTTGTTGTTTTGTTGTCGTGTGTGCAAAGACGGACGGGCACGACTTTTCAGTGCTTGCGAGACGTTTCCAGCTGGAGGATATTTCCCCGACTGTTCCATATTTGCAGTACTCGCAGGATTACGGACAGAGACCAGATTCTGCTGTTGAGAGGGCATCTCGGAAAAGGCAAATTCAGGATACCGAGCAGATTGTACGTGACCTTCCATTGGACGGGAGATTGAATACTGCCGACTCCACTCCAGATAGTGATAGCCATTGTGTTGTCCCACCTTCATTTGTGAATATGAATGCAGGACTCATGAATATGATGCAGACTCCTTCCAACGCAGCTGTGGCGGGAGCTACAACCAACGGAGGGCGTGCGGGAGGGGCTCCAGTAGGTCAGGTCAGTCCAGGAGGTCAAGGATCTGGAGGCGCTCCTGGTGTTCCTAGAGGCCCAGCTCCACAAGGTGCTCTAGGGGGGCCCCCAGGTATGCCCACGGAGGCACAACAGGCGGCGGCCCAAGCGGCTGTTGTCCCTGAAGGTGCTGGGGATCGTCAGGGTATGCAGGGTGTTAGCGACGACGCCCAACGAAATGTTAAACATCGTGTCAACGGTCCTCACGAGGCACTCTTGGGAGAACTCGAGGAGAAGCGAAAGAAACTCAGTGTGGTCTCGGACGAGGCCCCATCCTGGTTCAAGGCCTTCGCGGAGCTCAACGTGCTTGAGAGCAAAGTTAGGCAACGAGAAAACGTCGAAATCAGGGCCGACATTCAGAGCATCTCGAATCGTCAGGAGGCTTCCGACATCAGGATGAACAACTTGGAACGACAGTTGCAGGATATCAAGAAGAACCCCAGTGTGGTATCAGGTGCAGCCTCGACTACGGCACCTTCCTACGGAGGGGGCCCACCAGGACTCTCAGGACCCTCCAGTTTCAGTCTCAGCTATGTGGAGCTCACAGGCTGGACAGACTGGAATGGGACAGCGGTTACACGTTCGGCCAGTATGATGAGAGACACGGACGCTGCACAATTCATCACTAATTTGAAGACGGCCATCGCAGCAGAGGATGAGGCTAGGATCGATTACGAGGGCACATTACGTATGAATGGAAGTAGAATGATGTTGAGTACGAGCAAAATCAAATTCATTGTAGGAACCGACTCTTCGACATTATATAACGTGAAGCGTGCTTTTGATGATGCTTTAACTCCGAATCCCCAAAGGAATGCGGCTCAGATTTCGAGGTCACCTCCAGATTATGACAGCATGTTCCAGGGCATGTTACAACGACCCAGTCGGGTCCGAGTACGCATAGAGGCCCCACCTTGGAAACGTGATCATATCGGGGCTGTGGGGCGCGTCTATGGGACATACCGCGAGTGTACCAACAGTGAGGCTATGGAGATCAGGGGGGAGACAGGATCGGGACCCAACGGACGGAGCACAATGTGGACTAAGCCGCAGGACCCTCAGCATCGACCCGTGGAACTGGCATCCTTTCGTATCAATACGGGGTGGACAGTGGACCGCGAGATCTGGGAGGGTGTACTTATGCGAAGCGGTGTGACGACTACATACGACACATTTGTTACGAGTCTTGCCTGCAGGGTGTGACGGTGCAGAGGTGCCAGTCGGGCTGGTGGCCCCACAGCCCAGCATAGACTAGGCACCCAGAATCTTATGAAACAAGGGGCTACAGCAGATCGGGGATTTGCTTGCATGAGGGCACTTCTTTCCCACGGCTGTGAAGTGTTCTGTTTGCAGGAGTGTGAACACTTACCGTCCAATTCAATTCAGCTGCTTGGCTGGCACCTAGTTTATTCAAGTGACAGGAAGGCTTCCATAGCTTTGAGGGGGAAGTCTTGTCACAACATAGTTCGCTCTTGGAGTAATCATGCTCGTCTTGCTATTGTGTGCTTGCGTCATCCGTGCATCTTTCTTGTCTCTGCGTACTTTTCCGAACAGATCGGAGAAACGTTCATTGGAGGTGGCGTTTGAGATGCTGAAAACAATCGAAACAACTTATCGGAGGTGGAAGGAGGAGTGCAGATACACACGTGAGCTTGTGATTGCTGGGGATTTTAATGTTGAGCTTGCGCCCGACATCACCTGTTCAGGAGGCACGGTGACTGGAGGTGCTGTGCAGATTCTCGACGGGAGGGGGTATGGGAATGATACGGAGGATAGACGGTGGGAGGAGGACATGTGGCGATCTCAGCTGCAGGAGTGGCTGTGTCGGATGCGCTTGCTGGCAGTCAATTCTCTTGGCTCGCCGTACTCTCGACAGCCGACCTTCGCGCATCGGGCGAATAATGCTCGACGCAAGTCTGGGGCGAAGACTATTCCGCCAAAAGTGCTTGACTATCTCATGGTCCCGCAATCCTGGGAGGGTGACTTGGTTGAATGCCGAACGGATTGGATCCCAGAGACCCCGACTACCAACTTCTCGGATCATGCCTGTGTCTACGCCGAGTTCCATATGCAGAACCCTCAGGTCACGAAATATCATGGCCCCCCTAGCCATCACACAAGCCACAAAGAGTTCCAATCGTATCGGGAGGAGGCCCAATTTCAGGTCCTGGCGGACGTCCAGATCCCGACGGTGCCCCCGCAACGTCTTGCTGAAACGATTGCTGGACATGCGTTGCCGCTCCTCACGGTGAGGGCCCCCAGGTACTCTCGAGGGCTCCCGCCGAGTAGGACACCCCAGCATGCCGACCTGGAGGTACAACTCAGAGAGGCACGTGCCAGGAAGGACAGAGCGTTGGCTCGGGACCTTCGGCGTCGCATCAGACCGCTTGCGCGGGAATATCGCCGACGGAAGGTGGAGTGGGAGGCGCTGCCATCTAGGAAGGGGAGGAGGACACGTGTGACGGAGTTGAGGGTGACGGACACTGGGGGAGGGGATATGGGGCCTACGACTATGATGACGGAGGACAGGGAACTGTGGGCGGAGGAGGTGGAGCGATATGCTGTGCAGAGTATGACGTGTGATGACTCCAGAGCCCGCAATCGGGAGCTCGTGTCCACACTGCGTCGCCATGCAGCTCAATCTACAGCCTCTTCGGACAACACACTTACGATTACATACTCTACTATTCTGCAGGCGCGGAGCAGGCTCCGAACAGGACGGGCCTGTGGGCCCGACGGCATCTCGGTTGAACTTCTCAAATCTCTTTCGTGGAGGTCAGTGCGTGCTATTGGTAAGGTTTTCTCTGATATATTCAACGGGCTTCGCCCGACGCCAAGGGAATGGCAGGAAGTATACCTCGCACTTATGCCGAAAACGAGCAAACTAGAAACATTGCGACACACAAGAAACCTGTTTGTCGGAAATACCTTGGCCAAATGGTATCTTACGTGCGTGACGATTTTACTGGAACGATGTGTGGAACCCTTCATGAGTGATATGGCGGTTTACGGTTTTACTAGCGGGCGACGTTGCTGGGAGATTTCATCGGCCATGAAATGTATTGCACAACGTGCTTCCACATGGGGGCGAGATCAAACGGCGTGGCTCCTCAGCTGTGACATCGAGCGGGCGTTCGATGCTGTGACGTTGCCGACAGTCTCGAGAGCGATGACGGCCCTTGGGATCAGTGCACGGTTACAATATGCGCTATTGGAGCCTCTCTCATCTACTTCATGCACGGTGCTGTTTGAAGGAGTGACAATCCCCAATGTGCAGTGGGATAGGTCGCTTCGTACTGGGGGTACCGAATCACCTATTGCGTTCACTATTGTCACTATTGCTATGTGGCGGGATGTGATTGCTCGCCTGGATCAGCGCGGTGTCGGAGTCGAGATGCCATGCCATGATGATCATTGTCGGTATGCACGTTGGAATCATGCTCTCTGGGCTGACAATATTTTTCTGGCCGCCAAGTCAGCATCGGAGGCGCAGGTAACGGCCGCTGCCTTCACTACTGCTCTCAGGGATTGGGGGATGGAGTGGAAGGAGGAGAGTCTAGAGATGATGGTGTGTGGTACTCAGTACACTGATACAGTCACGGTTCAGATTGGCTCGCGGACTGTACCTTTCAAGCAGGTTGAGAGTTTGAATGTGCTGGGGTATCAGATTCCCAGAAGTTTCACTTCTATCCACACGGATGTGCTGGAGCGCGTCCAGCAGGCCCGAAGGGCATTCTTTGCGCAGGTGCAGTATTTTACGTGCAGGGCGTTGCCTCTGGTGAAGAAGTTTCGTCGATACCAATCGACTGTGCAGAGCCGTCTTTTATATGCAGCAGAGGCAATCACGATTGACAGTGAGTGTGTGAGGGTTATCCACGCGTTCGAGGGTATGTGTCTTCTGAGAATGTCAGGGAGGAGGAAGCCAGGAGATGTGGGGTGGGAGGTATGGCGGCCAGCTGCACTGACACGAGTCAGGACAATCTTCTGCGATGGGGGTTTCCCGTCAGCTGTGCAGATGCTGTGTTGGAAGAGCTGGGGCATGATGCGCTCCGCGAGGCAATGCTTACTATCTTTGGAGGAGGACAGGGCGGCAAGGACGGAGGTAGAGGTGGAGGGATCAACGACTCAACGTGCTAAACGTGTTCGTTTGCGGATGGACGGGGGGAGGATGTACCTACAGCGACTGTGATGGAGGTGGATGGGGAGGATTACGGATATGGAGAGGCGGCTGGAGGATCTTTGCTCGCAGGTTGCCTGTTCCATTGCCCGCTCGCAGCCGATGCCCTCTGGAGAGGGGGCTGCCCACGCTCTCAGAGGCGAGCCACTTGCCGTCTCAAAGGGGAGGAGGGCCTTTCGAGACTCCCGACGTGCGCTTATGATGTACAATGTTGGCTGGGTCACGGCTCGCGGCACAATAACAGAGGTTCTACGACAACACGGCAACAGGGCCTTATCTAGTTCGGGCAAGCGGCTTCGTGGAGGCCCTGTGTCTGTGGGCGGTCGGTCTTGGCAGTTCCCTTACATTCAGTTCTTTGGGGAAAAGTGGTGGGAGTCTGTACGGGGCGACTGGGTTCAGTTCTTGGAGGTATGGAAGCAACTCCTTACACAATACAACAAAACTAAGGTCTATGATTACTTTGTGGTGTCTTGGAAGGGCTCTCCTAATGGACCTCGAGGCTCCCCTGAGGCTCGAGAGAAGGCCGATACTGAGGCGGTCGACATCGCGACCAACCCTCTACACCCCAAGTACGACCCCAAAGAGTCCGCCAAGCTTGCAATACGTTATGCTATGATCCAGGAACGTGCGACTGTGTGGGATATATCCTCAGAGGGTTTTGCTGCTGAGTTCAAGGGTGACTCATTACTTATCTGCTCCTGGCTACAGGGGAAATGGAGATGTGAGAATCGTGGCTACTGCAAGAGGACAGCTGCCATGATTGATTGTACCTTTGAGCTCGCTGCGTGTTTCAATCTGAGGCCTGCTGCCTTGGGACGTGAGATATGGAGACATGAATTCAGGGAGGACAATACACGAGCGGATGAAGTGACGCATGAGGCCAGATGTGGCCGCACATTCTACATAACTCATTGTTATATATGTCCATTCGAAACTTATCTCTTACCGTTCGCTATCAGGGGAGGCTTTGATGGCGGGGTTGACCAGCAAGGATCAGGATGTGGTTTCTGGCTTCAGATCGGCTTAATCAATACTCAGTGCAATCCCAGTGAGATAGGCATCGCTTCCGCGAGAACCGTGGGTCCCTTCCCTGCTGGGCATGAGTTTGCTGTTTCTAGTGCCGTGCCCCTCGTTTGGAGGGATGTGGCCGAGGCCGCGTGGCTCCTTGAAGGAGCTACAGTCACTGAATGTGAATTGTCGGCAGCCGAAGCGCTGCTCAGCGCTGCCCGTGTGCTACTGCGGGACCTGTCCTCGCCCAGCTGCACTCAGCTGGGAACGCGAGTCCAAACAAACAAACAAACCAAGGTTGACGGTTTACCGCCGGTTCCCAGTTCGCCGACCCGACCTTGAGAGACAATGTGGTGACTTTGGGTCGGTTTTGCTAAGATTTGAAAGATATTCGATCATTTTTGTTTTGAGAAACCAGATTTTTGGCACCTGCAGTGGGTTTTCCCGCGTCTGCCAGTTAAATTCTCAGGTTCGTAGGTGCAGTATTACTATCAACCGACTTTTGGTAACAACTGAAAAACGAAATTCTTCAAGTTTGTAAGCTCTTTCGTAGGAAAGCTTCTCCTATTGTTCCGAGCAGCGAGGTGCGAGAAAAGAGCTCTACGAGGCTCCCGGCGGTAACCTGGTTGACGGTTTACCGCCGGCTCCCATCAGGAACGCTCGTTGCAAGTATCTACATGTTTGAAAATGGTCTGCTACCATTGCTGGAACTGCATAATTATTCGTACTCCTGCTCCTCGTCCTCCTCCTTCTTCTCTTTCTCCTCCTCCTCGTTCTTCTTCATGTGCTTCTTTTGCTTTTTCTCCTCCTGCTTCTTCTCTTCTTCCCTCCTCCTCTTTCTTCTCTTCATCATCATCATCGTCCCTCTTCTCTCCCTGCCCACCTTTGCCCCTCCTGCTCGTCATTCTCCTCTTCCTCCATCTCCTCATGCTCCTTTTTCTTCTTCTTCTCCTCCTCAGCCTCCTCCATCTCCTTCTTCTCCTCCCCCTTCTTCTCCTCCACGTCCTCCTCCATGAAGCCGCGCCCTCGTGCGCGCGGAATGCGAGATTGTCGCGCCCGCATTCCACAGGGAATCTCTACAAGTTCCCGGCGGTAGCCAAGGTTGCCTCCAGGTAGCACGGTAACCTGCTGTGAACTAGCTGCCTGCGCTGCCCTGACGAGAGCTGCTGCTAAGGTGGCGTGCGCTCTGCTGCGACCTACCTGAGATGGTGGGGGCTCAGTTGCACTGCTCCGCCGATTCGGATTCGGATTCTAGTGGCGGACCGCAAACCGCAAAAAAAAACCGAGGTTGACGGTTTACCGCCGGCTCCTAGATACTTGAGACTAACGCACCTGATGATTCTAGATAGAATAGGTGTGCCTGCCAGCTCTGTAGCTTTACAGCTCGAGTTAAGTCCGGAAAATCGACAGCACCTGCCAAGATGACACTCAACAGCCGATCCCGCCCACATTCTTTTTGGCAGTCGTATCTACCCGATCGACCTGATATTCAGATGACGAGCGGGAACTAGATCGAGTATATAAGGAAAAAAATACTAGAGCTCTAACGACTTTTCAAAAACTTCGTAGAGCTCTTCGACGAGATGAACTAAGAGGAATTCGCGCGCGGGGTGGAGCTAGTTGGCCGACCCGACCAGAACGGACAATGTGCTTACTTTACGTCGGTTTTTCGAAGACTGTGAGAAATTTGAAAATCCGTTTCGAGAATTCAGATTCTTTTTCCCTGTCGATCATGGCGCGTTTCATGGTGCAATTCTCAGGTCTGTAGGTGCAGTATTTCGATCACAACATTTGGAGGAATCGATGTCGTATAGAATCCCCCCCGAAAAATTTGTCAGAGTTTTCTAGCTGAAATTTGGAATCACTATCCCTTCGATTTGCGGGTGCCAATTTCGTCCCACAGGAGGAATATTCAAAGTTGGTACAGCATAGTGGGGGAAGTATTTCTTTTTCGAATATTGAGAGTATGTATGTATGTATGTATGTATATATGTATGTATGTATGCATGCATGTATGTACGTATGTATGTATGTATGTATGTATATCAAGTTCATCATAACATATTATATTATATTTATATCATAGGTATATATATATTGTTTCACATGTTAGTATAGTATGCTATATTATATTATAGTTTATCATATCATATTATATCACTTTATTTATATTATATTATATGTATTATATTATATTATCTTATGTTATACTGTATTATATTATATGACATAATATTGTATTGTATCATATCATATTATAATATATTATATTATATCGTATCATAGTATATTGTAATGTACTATAATGTAGTGTAGTATATTCTAGTGTAGTATATTATATTATATTATATTATATTATATTTCATTATACTATATTATATTATATTATATTGTATTATATTATATCAAAGTGTATTATATTATATTATTTCATATTATATCATATTATATGATTTTATATTAGATTTTATTATATTATATTCTGTCATATTTTTATCATATTATAGTATTTTATATTATACCATATCTTATTATATGACATTATATTTTTTATTATATTATATTTTGTTATATCATATTTTATTATATTAAAGTATATCATATGATATTATATCATATTATGTTATATTATACCATATCATATTATAATATATTCTATTATATTATATTGTGTTATAATATTTTATATCATATCATATTAATATTATATTATATTATATTATATCACATTTTACTATATCATCTGTATCATGTTATATTATATCATACTATATTATATTATATTATATTATAGTATAATATATTATATCATAATATATTATATTATATTATATTATATTATATTATATTATATTTTATTATATTTTATTATATCATATTATATTATATTTTATTGTATTATATTTTTATTATATTGTATTATATCATATTATATTATAGTATATTATAGTATATTATAGTATACTATATATATATATGTAGATCCCCAATTTTTTCCCCCCCACGTCCCCCTGTAGGGGGACAGGCCCGACCTGGCCCCAGCGCAGACAAAACCCTTGGAGCTGCGCGTGGTTTCTTTGGATCGGCACTGGGGCCTCCCCCCCGCGGCGCCACCGAAGGCCGCCCGTGGAACCACCCTCCCGCGCGCCAGGGGTGGGGTGGCTCAGCACCGCTCCCCGGGCATCCGCGGAGACCAGTTCTCATGCTCAATGCCGTTTTTTTCTCGCAGGCCTGGAGGTCGGCACCAACACCAAGATCGGCGGGGTGCATCCACCGAGGGAGTACGATCCCGATCTCGGTGATGGTGGTAATATTCTGACTTCCAAGGCGACCGAAATATTACCACTGACGCCGAAATCTAGGATCGTCCCCCCCTCCCTGTGGAGGCACCCCCCCTGTGTTGGTGTTGGTGTCCATTCCCAGGCCTACACTTCTTGTTTCTCTAGCAGCGGGCGTCATCGTAGAAAGTGGAAAAAACCGCTCTAGCTCGTGGAGTCCTGCGCTGGATCCCGTGGGGAAGAGCGGGCGTGGGTACGTTCCTGCCCTTGGGGTCGGGCAAGTATCCACATGCACCCGGGGGAATGTGGCGAGATGGGATCAAGGCGAGGACGTGCCATTTCCCATGCGGGCATGGCACCGCCGCCGCAGAGTCAGATCTTCGAGTATCCCCTGCCGCGCGCTTGCCCGCGCCGCATGTGCACCACTCCTCGAGTGGTCCAGCGCAGATCCGAGAAATCCGCGCGGACCTCTGAAAGTTGATGCTGATGGGGCTTCAACGAGGGCATGCTGCTGAGGAATAGGAGGCAGGTGCAGGAGGAGGAGGAAGAGCAGGAGGAGGAGGAAGAGCAGGATGAGGAGGAGGAGGAGGAGGAGGGGGAGGAGGCAGGAGGAAAAGGAGGAGGAGGAGGAAAAGGAGGAGGAGGAGGAGGAATAATATTATCAATGCTAATAATTACAATACTAATACTGATCGTAGTAATGTTGTTAGTATTATCGTTAGTAGTATTAGTAATAGTGAAACTAATGATACTAATTTTACTACTACTACTACTACTAATAAAAATAATAATAATTATACGAATACACGTAATAATAATAGTAGTACTAGCAATAATAAAAGTATTAATCATAGTAATAATATTAATAATAATAACACTACTACTACTACTACTAATAATAATAATAATACTAATAATATTAATGTTAATAAGACTATTAATAATAATACTACGAATAATATTAATAATTCCAATGATAATAATATTACTAACACTACTAATCACAATACTATTAATAATCATAATAATATTACTACTAATAGTACTACTAATAATATGAATATTACTAATAATATTACTAATTTTAATACTAATACTAATAATAGTAAGAATGGTACGACTATTAAAGTATAGAAGAAGCAGAGAGAGGAGGGAACAGGAGGGAAGAGGAGGACAGAGGAGGAAAGAGGAGGATGAGGACTACTCGCGCGCCGGCGCAGCGGCCTCAAGCCGAACTGCGACGGATACCCTCGGATTAAGTTGGGCATGCCCATCCATAGGAGGAGTATCCAAAGATAGTCAAGAAGCAGTCTGGGGACGATTCTTCGACTATTTTTGAGTTTCATTTTTCGAGTCTTTGTGATGTTTCTTGCAACATCCGCCTGTACGAGGACATGCCCAACCTAACCCTCGAGGCGCTCGCTTCGCTCCTCTCCTCCTCCTCCCTCGCGACGCAGAGGGGGATGCGGGGGGGAGGAGCGCACGTTCAGTCGAACTCGTTCTTCTGTTTTCCCAGCTCGCCTCCGTCTTGGGCGCGTCGTCCAGGCTTTGCTTCCCGAGCTGCTCCTGGCCCCTCCTGGGGCCGTCCTCGACCGTCGAGCCCGCACGGGCTTTTTTCGTCGTCTTCGTTGTCTTCGTCGTCGTCGGTCGTCGGCCGTCGGCCGTCGGTCAGTCGGTCAGTCGGTCAGTCGGTCAGGCGGTCAGGCGGTCAGGCGTCGTCGTCGTAGTCGTCGCCGTCGTCGGTCGGTCGTCGGTCAGTCGTCGGTCAGTCGGTCAGTCGGTCGGTCGGTCAGGCGTCGTCGTCGTCGTCGTCGTCGTCGTCGTCGTCGTCGTCATCGTCGTCGTCGTCGCCCTCTAGGCGGGCGCGCCAGTTCAGGCCCCCTCGCGCGGCCAGGGCGCCCTCGCGCGTCTTCCGCTCGCGCGCGTTCTCCGCGTCCGCTCCGCGTCCGCTCCGCGGGGATGGCCGCGGCGGCGCCGGCGCGAGCGCGAGGCGCCGACGAGGAGCAGCGGGGGCGTCCAGACGGCGCGGGGACCACACCTCGGCGGCGAGCGAGGGGGAGAGTTAGAAGAGAAGGCCTTCTCAGAAGGCCGCGGGACTTTCAGATGCCCTCGCGCCTTTCGAGAAGCTTTCCGTGTCCTCGAGGAAGCCTTCGGAAACTTCCACGAGGCCGGAGGACTCCTGAGCCTTGTGAGAAGGCCCGCCCTTTCTCACTTCCCCCCCTGGCTCGCCGTCAAACACTGCGTGATGAGTCGGTGGGGATTCAGGGTTTGCGGACGTTTTCGTCAGCTCCTGAGGGCAACTCTGCCTCCGGACGCGTTTCAGCAGCTGCGCCTCGCCGAGGGCTCTCTGAGGTGTGCCCAGGTGGTTCCGAACGGCCACTGGAGATCCGAGTCATGGCCTGGAAGCTACAGGTTCGGAGACGGGCCCGGGCCGGTGTGGTGAGCCTGTGGGAACTCAGGGTCGCCGCACGGTGCTGGGACTCGTGACGCTCTC
>CAUYUJ010019587.1:99862-102362 GCA_963575745.1 Prorocentrum cordatum | reverse complement strand
TGCTGATCACGATGATGGTGATGCTGATGATGACGATGATGCTGATGCTGCTGCTGATGATGCTGCTGATGATGATGATGATGATGATGATGATGATGATCATGCTGACGATGATGATGATGATGATGATGCTGATGATGATGATGATGATGGTACTGATGATGACGATGATGCTGATGCTGCTGATGATGACGCTTATGATGATGATGATGATGATGAAGATGATGATGATGCTGATGATGCTGATGCTGATCCTGATGATGACGATGAGGCTGATGCTGCTGATGATAATGATGCTGATGATGATGAGGATGATGATGCAGAATAATAATATGATGCTGCTGATGATGCTGATGATGATGATGCTGACGCTGATTATGATGCTGCTGCTGCTGACCCTGATGCTGATGATGATGATGTTGATGATTATGTTTATGCTGATGATGAGGATCATGATGATGATGATTGGTGATTGTTGACATGGTGGTGATGATGATGCTGATGCTGATGCTGATGCTGATGCTGATGCTGCTGCTGATGATGATGATGATGCTGATTCTGATGATGGTGATGCTGATGATGATGATGATGCTGATGATGATTATAATGATGATGATGCTGATGATGATGATGATGATGATGATGATGACAGGGCTGACGGTGATGCTGATGCTGATGCTGATGTTGACGAGGATGATGATGATGCTGATGATGATGATGCTGATGATAGGGCTGCCGGTGATGCTGATGCTGATGCTGATGCTGATGTTGATGATGACGATGATGATGATGATGATGATGATGATGACGAGGAGGATGATGATGATGATGATGATGATGATGATGATGATGATGATGATGATGATGATGATGATGATGATGATGATGATGATGATGATGATGATGATGATGATGCTGATGATGATGATGATGATGTGATGATGATGATGATGATGATGATGATGATGATGATGATGATGATGATGATGAGATGATGATGATGATTATGATGATGATGATGATGATGATGATGATGATGATGATGATGATGATGATGATGATGATGATGATGATGATGATGATGATGATGATGATGATGATGATGATGATGATGATTATGAGTGGGAGGCGGCGGGGAGGAAAAGGAGGAGGAGCAGGAGGAGGAGGAGGAGAAGGAGGAGGAGGAGGGGGACGAGGAGGGGTGGGAGGGGGAGTGGAGAGGAGGAGGAGGAGGAGGAGGAGGAGGAGGAGAGAGAGGAAGGAGGAGGAGGAGGAGGAGGAGAAGGAAAAGGAGGAGGAGGGGGGGGGGGAAGACGGGGATAATGATGATGATGATGATGAGGAGGAGGAGGATGAGGAGGAGGAGGAGGAGGAGGAGTATGATGCTGATGAAGATGATGATACTGATGATGATGATGATGATGATGATGATGATGATGATGATGATGGTGGTGGTGATGATGATCAAGATGAAGATGATGATGATGATGATGATGATGATGATGATGATGATGATGATGAGGATGATGATGATGATGATGATGATCATGCTGATGATGATGATGGTGATGATGATGACCATGCTGATGATGATGCTGATGATGATGATTACGATGATGATGCTGATGATGCGGATGGTGATGATTAAGATGATGATGCTGAAGATGACGATAATGATGATGCTGCTGCTGATGATGATAGTGATGATGCTGATGTTGATGCCGATGCTGATGATGCTGATGATCATTACTATGATGATGATGATGATGATGATGATGATGATGCTGATATTGATGATGATGATGATGATGCTGTGATGATGATGCTTCTGATGCTGATGCTAATGATGATGATGATAATGCTGCTGTTGATAATGATGATGATGTTGATGATGAGGATGAGGATGATGATGATGCGGACGATGCTGATGATACTGGTGAGGATGATCAGGATGATGCTACTGATGATGGTGATGATGATGATGCTGATGGTGATGCTGCCGATCATGGTGATGATGATGATGCTGATGATGCTGATGATGATGATACTGGTGGTGGTGGTGGTGATGATGATGATGATGCTGCTGATGATGATGGTGGCGGTGATGATGATGATGATGATGATGCGCATGGTGATGCTGATGACGATGATTATGACGATGATGATGCTGCTGCTGATGACGATGCTGCTGCTGATGATGATGATGATCATGATGATGATGACGATGATGATGATGCTGATGATGATGAAGAATCTGATGCTGATGATGATGATGCTGATGATGATGACGATGATGCTGACTATAATGATGATGATGATGATGATGATGATGATGATGATGATGATGATGATGATGATGATGATGATGATGATGATGATGATGATGATGATGATGCTGATGATGATGATGATGGGATGGCTGATGATGATGATGATGATGATGAGCTGATGAGCTGATGAGCTGATGAGCTGATGAGGATGACGATGATGATGTGATGTG
>CAUYUJ010019587.1:94862-99762 GCA_963575745.1 Prorocentrum cordatum | reverse complement strand
GAGGAGGAGGAGGAGGAGGAGGAGGTGAAGTTGGAGGAGGAGGAGGTGGAGGACGAGGAGGAGGAGGAGGAGTTGGGAGGAGGAAGATGGTGAGGGGGAAGGCCGTCACACTTGGCACGGGGCGTGGTGGGCGCCTCTTGATCCTCTTGGGTGCCTCACAGGGCCACTTGGGAGTGTCGTGGGGGCGCCGTGGAGGCTCTTTGGGGCTCCTTCGACCGTCTGCGGGCGCTCTTGGGGAGCTTGGCGCTTTCGGGATGAGTCGTGGGGGGTCTTTTATGCGGTCTGCGGGCCCTCTTGGGTTTACGGAGAGCCATCTTGGGTTGGGCCCCCTTGGACTGTCTTGGGACCGTCTTGGCGACCTCTTTGGCAGTCCTGAGGCCGACGCTCTCTTGAGTCCGTCTTGGGGCCATCTTGTCGGCTTCTTGGCTTGCCTTTAGCTCCCAGGAGCCCGAACAGGTGACCATGCGAACATCAATCACTCGATGCGGATATCCCTATATGTGCATATCATTTTCTGGCACTTCCCGCCGTGAGTGACCGAGTGTGAGTAAGTCTTAGCCTGCTCCATCGCTGTGATTATGGGGCTGTGACTGGCGGCTCTCCCCTTAGGGGGTGCCAAACAAGCGCCTCGCTCGATTGTATCTCATAAGCAACCTGCTGTTCGAGAGCACATGGTCGGAGCCGCTCTCAATACATCCACGCAATATGGGCGCGCACTGGCGAATATCCTACCCCTGGCGCCCCCCTCCCTTGGGGCGCCCACGTGCTTTGCCTGCCACATGGCGGTAAACGATGGGTGTGGGTGAGTTTCAGTGTGAGTAAGTCTGAATGTATGAGCCTGGGCGTGATTGAGTCGGAGTGTGGGTGAACTCAGTGCGCGTGAATCTGAGTGTGAGCGAGCTGAGTATGAGCACGAGTGTATGTGAGTGTCAGTGGTGAGGTCTGACGGTGAATGAGCCTGGGTGTGAGTGAGTCTGGGTATAGGAGTCTGAGTGCGAGTGAGTCCCGAGTACGAGTGCCATGGGTGTAGTGTACTTTGTGGGTCTGAGCATGCGTGGACAGTGTAATGTACTGGGTGAGCTGAGTGTGAGCGAATCGAGTCGGTCTGAGTATGCGTCCCATTCGGTGCGCGCCGAAGCACTGGTGGGTCACCCTTGGGTTGCCCGAATTCTTGATGGCTCGCGTCTCCCTACCAGCCCAGTCAGAAATGCTGCCCGATGAGAGCTGATCTGCTTGATGCCCTCTTGGGGGCCTCTCGGGGCTCTCTCGGGGCTCTCTCGGGGCCCCTTTGGGCTCGTTTGGAGTGTTCTGGGGCCCTGTTGGACCCCTTTTTGGGGCCTCTCGGAAGCTTTCGCAGGCATCCTGTGGCCATCTTGGAGGCCACCAGGTGGGTCCTCCATCTAGGTCCCCAGCAATAGTCCTCAACACTGTCTTTCGAGGCCCTCTTGGGGCGTTCTTCGGGCGCAATTAATCTTGAGGTCTCAGAAGCCCATCGGACGCGAAAAGGCGAGAAGACAGCATTCATTGATTTTCCTCAGGTTCCCCGAACAGTGCTTGCACTTAGGGGTGCTGGCTTCTGGTCTAAGGAATTGGGCCTGTGTGTCCGTCTGGCGGCTCCGTGCCGGCCGTCGCCGGCCCGTCGCTTCCTCGTCGCCGCCCGTCGTCAGGGCTTGTGTGTGGGTCTGGCGGCTCCGTGCTTGCCGTCGCCGCCGCGTCGCCGCCTTGTCGCCACCGTTGGATTGCACCACGTATATAGCACGAAACAAATTGCGCCTGCGGCGCGCTTTTTGATCGCTCGCAACACAGCTTGCACCAAGTATATAGCACAACATGGGTTGCACCACATAGATAGTACAGCACCTCTTGCCCAACCACAAACATACATACATGCATACATACATGCATGCACACATGCATACATGTATGTATACACGCATACATACATACATACATACATACATACATACATACATACATACATACATACATACATACATACATACATACATACACACATACATACGTACGTACGTACGTACGTACATACATACATACATACATACATACATACATACATACATACATACACATACACACATACATACATGCTTACATACATGCACATGTGCATGCATGTATGCACACATACCTACATACATGCATACGTGCATGCATACATGCATACATACAAACGTGTATACACACGTATACACATACGCACGTATTTACACATACATGCATACATACACACATTCGCATACATACATACACACATCCATACATCCATCCATCCATGCATACACATACATACATACACACTTAGATACATACGTGCGTGCATGCATGCATACATACATACATGCATATACACATACATACGTACATACGCACATACATACATACAGGCACGTATGCATACATACATACATACATACATACATACATACATACATACACATTTATACATACACACATACATACACACACACATACATACATACATACATACATACATACATGCATACAACCATACATACACATACACGCATCCACACACATACATACACACACGCACGTACACACAGACATACATGTGTCCATACAGCTGTGCATGCATACGTCTGTTCGCGTGTATCATGTATAGTTATATGGCCGTATACAATCCTGTATGGTCATACCTTGTCCCCGTGAAGCATGACACGCACACCGTCTTCCGTTCCAGAGCTGGTGCGGCTCGACAGCAGGGGTTTCTTGGCCGCGAACCAGAGGGGCCCTCCCCCCTCGCCGCCCCTCGGGTTGCCCCGCCGCCCGAGGTGCGCGGGAGGGCCGCCGCGCGGCACCGCCGCGCGCTTGGCGGGACAGGAACCCACGGCGGCTGCTCGGCAGGTTGCCCACTGCCGAGGCTACCGTTGCCGCGGGACGCGAGGGCGGGCGGACGGCCTCTGAAACGAGGGGGAGGCCCGCCACGAGGAGGAGTACGCACCGTCGCCGACCAAGGAGACGCCCGTCACGGTCGAGCCCCAACATATCGTGTCACGGGAGGTATCGGAGCGTCGGCCTCGTCGTGAGCAGCGGCGGGCGGTGCACCCTCCTGTGGCTGGCGGTGCGCGTGGCGCAGAGGCCAGGGCCGATCGGGGGGGGGGGCGTCTCCTGTTCAGCAGCATCGACGCCCACTGGGACTGGTGGCGCGATCGGGGAGCCGTTCCTCCTGCACACCTGCTGGGGCTTGCCCCTCGGTGCCCAGCCTTCGCGCTGGTGCGAGGAGTCGGTGTGCGCAACGGCGGCCGCCCTCTTGGATCGGGAGGAGATCGACGTGGCCTTCGGCAGGGGTCTGGCGCCGAAGGCGGAGGCGGTCTGGTCCGAGCACCTCCTCAGCCCGCGGGCGCGCGGCGGCGGGCGGTCTCATGCGCCCTGCCGCGCGAGTCGCCCGAGGACCTCGGTGGCGCCTGCGGGACATTTCGATGAGCTCATGGGCTCGGACGCCCTGCTCGTTGCGTGAAAGCTCCCGTCGGCCCAGCGCGCGCGCCAGGAGATCCTGCGGCGCGAGCTGGTGGAGGCGATTGGGCGATTCGCCGAGACGGCGGAGCCCGCGGAACACGATGCGGATATTGCAGATGCAGGGCGTCCTGCCGCGGGTGCCGAGCCGCCGAGCCTCGCAGGCGCCCTGTCCATGAGGGCGTTGGGGGCGGCGAAGGTGGCTGCGCCCGCGGGGCCCCTGGAGGGCGCCCCGCCCGCGCGTGGCGCCGAGGGCGGTGCGGGCGGCAGCGGCGCGCAGGAGCTGGCGTCGGCGCTGTTTGCAGTGCCGAGGTCCTCGGTCTCGCTGGCGGCGGGCAGCGCAGAGGGCTCCGCAGGCGGGGATCTGTTCCCATGCGCGGGCGGCTGGGGGCTGCCGCGCGGGCTGGCGACGGGTGGGCCCGCTGCAGGAAGCTGGCGAAGGAGTCGCCAGGCACGTTGTCAGAGCTCACCCTGGGCGCGATGGCGTCGCACCTCGGCCGCCTCGTAGGGGGGCGTGCTGGTCGACCCGACACCGCCCACCGCGCTGCGGTACTTGCTCAGGGTTTGATTGCCGCATGACCTAGCGCAGCGGATCGGGGCCACGCACTGCCGCGAAGTGCGGTCAGAGGCAGGCGGCTGTCGGCTCCTGGGCGAGAGATGACGCAGGGCGCCGACCTGCCGACGCAGCGCTTGCAGGCGGCCCAGGTCGCGGACGGCGTCGGTCACTGGGGCGCGGCGGGGGGGCTCGAGCTGACCCCCGCCCGCGGCGAGCCGACGCCGCTCAGGAACGGCGAGGAGGGGACGTTCCGCAGCATAGATATTGGCGAAGTGAGGCTGGGGGAGCTCTCGGCGGAGCTGCGGAGGCCTGGCTTGGGCCCCGGCCAGGAGGGGGCGCGCCCGCCGCTGATGCTTCCTCCCGCGGGCCTTGCAGGAGAGGGGGCCCCGCGCCGCAGCGCAGGGGCCGCGTGGCCGCCCGCCCCCGCGGCCCGCGGTGGTGCAGGGCGGTGCGGAGGTGACGCGGCCGTTCAACCAGCGGGAGGTTCAGCTGGAAGGTCGGGCGCCTGCGCCGCGGCTGAGCTGGGGGGAGGCGAGGGCCAAGTGGCGCATGCCTACCGCGAGCACCGGTCCACTTGATGCAGCTCGCAGAGGACCACCCTGGCAGCTTGGGTACTTGCTGCAGGCAGTCTCCGGCGCACGTGGCCTCTTTGCGGGGGCGGCGGGCGCGATCGCGACCTCCTGCCGCTGCCCCATCTCGACCCGTCGGCTGCTGGGGTCTGGTCAGACAGCGAGAGGAACGGGCTTGCCCCGCGGAGTCGCCCTGTCACGCGTCAGGCCATAGAGGAGGCTCGGCGTATCCTGGTGGTGGTCGGCCTCGACAACCTGTGCGGCGGCCGCTGCGCGGGGG
>CAUYUJ010019587.1:64862-89862 GCA_963575745.1 Prorocentrum cordatum | reverse complement strand
CAGGATGAGAGAGAACAGACGACTTACCATGTGAAAGGGACAGCTCGCATTCAATTGAGAGGAATGAAGAGTGCGCTCAGTTTTGCATTTCGCCTGGCCCATCTCATCACTATAATCCCATCACTGATGGGTCCGACGGGCTCGCCCCAGGCGCAGACCCGTCTGAGGACGAGACAGTTGACTATGTCGATGCAATCCAACAGGCAATTCCCGATTTTGATGATATTGGAGATGGAGGGGGCGCAGGTCAATGCAAGTGTTCGTCGGCCCAGCCGATGTCGGGCTCGCCCGAAGGCTTGGGCGCGGTAAGGCATACAAGAGAGCCGACAGGAACGACTCCACTTCCACAGGTAATGAAGCCTAAGAATGAGGATGATGACCGGAATGCTTCCCTTTTGCCAGAAGGCTTTCACCGACCAGACTTCACATTGACGAGGTGAGGTCAGGCAGGGATTGGGTGCCAGAGCTTGATGAGCTTGTAATGCAGGACGAAAGAGACGAGCTGGCACAAAAGCGAGGTGTCGATATCATCAATCAGAGTGTGAGGGCAAGGGGACAGCAGACTCCCGCCTCCAGTGGGGGGCATCGGAAGGCCCCCAGGGCCGGGCGCTCCAGTCCCACAGGATTCAATAGGACTACCAATTACCAGTAGCTTTTCGATAAAGGATATCTGCTGGAACGCTGGACCTAGGTGCCCGCCGCGGGCGGAGAACCGATGTCCGGGGAAAACGCGCAAACCGGGGGGCCGTGTCTTAGGCCAGTATGCTCACGCTGTTCGAATGTATGTCCCAAGTGCAGTGTTGCGTGGCCCTGCGGAGAATGCGTTAAGTTGGAGGGGCGCAACTGCCGCTGCATAGGAATTCAGGAGTGGGAAGAGAAAAAAAGGGAGGATCCAGAGCAATTGAAAACTGCGAGTGCCCAAATACAGCATAGTATTCTCGAGGCGCAGGTTGGGGGGAGAGCCGCTGACGAAGCCAAACGGATGCTAGCATAATCTGAAGCAGATGCACAGGCAATGACAAAAAAGGTCGAGCAAGAGAGAACTGTCATTGCGGAAGATGCGCAGAGACGGATATAGCACGCAGAAGCCAGTGTAGCAGGAATCGCCGGTGTGGCGCAGCGACGTCTTGCGCAAGCGGAGAACGAGAAAGATATTAAAAATTGGCAGAGCAAATGTTGACGGCTTTTGATCAGCAGGCAGAGAGAAGAAGAGCTGAATACAGAGAGATGGCTGGCGCTGCCAGGAGAGAAGGAGAGAAAGGAGAGGTTCGGGAACCAGCAGCACGTGAAAATCAGGAGCTCCGTAATCTACTCGAAGCTGCTAGGCTCGAGCCCTGCGAGCCCTTAGAGAACAACATGAGCAGGGCACAGGCAATCAGAAGTCAGGATCAAAGGAAAATGGCCGTTGCCTGGGACCAGATGATTGGGCAAGCAGACGAGCAAATGAAAACAAACATGCTCTTGCCGCTCGTGCAGTGAAGTGGGCGGAGAGAACGGGGAGCTGAGAGCTGACCTGGAAAACAGCGACAAGACAGGGAATCGTTGGGGCGGGCTCGGACGCCCAGGCAAAGCGACGGAAGCTCTGACGGAAGCTGAGTTTGCGCCCACTTCTTTGACAACAAAGGCGGAATTAACCGAGAGACTTGGATCGACGCCGGCACGGCCGATGCATGTTGAACAGCGTCCGAGTCCGACTGTTGCTTGCCCGGCACGTGGAAACGGCGACGCGCAATATCAGACTCGAACAGCCAATGCGTGTCAGCATTGTCATATTTGTTCAGATGTTATCGTCGAGATTTGCGCGGGGCGCCCCGTGCCCGCGCGCGCGGTTCACCCGGGCTCGATCGCAAAAAGGCACGCGGAGCGTGCCTGGAACAAGTAGTTCTGGCGACAAGGATCTCGAGAGAGGGGGGGGCCCAGTCGGCGCGCGTCGCCCTTCCCGTGACAGTGGCGACTCCAGAAAGACAGCGCCGAGCCGCTCAGACTTGCCGAAACACGACAGATCGGGACAAAGAGTAAGCAATCTTGCCGATCTGATGGGCATGCCGATATTCAAATCGACCAAACCAGATTTCGATCGCGTGCCTCCATTGACAGCTCCGCCTGTGCCCGCGCTTCCTCTCGCAGAGTCACATTTCATTCCTGGGCTGGCTCTTGAGAAATCCAATGAGACTCATTGAGTTTCGATGCAAGAGTATGTTGGGGGAAAGAGCCCTGGGGACGTTCCGTTCGACATTGAAATTTCAGGGCCTCCTGGCAACCTCGATCTGCCTGGTCGCCTTCCTTTCGCCATCGGCTCAGCCGTTGCTGGCGATGGGGGCGGGGGCCCGGGTGGACGTGGCGATGGCCAGCGAGATGATCGAAGCATTGCGCCCAGCGCCGGCATGATTGCAGCAATTCAATTTGACGAGGCGGGCATGCCAGAGCCGCCCGAGGGCCCTCCTGGGGGACCTGGAGGCGAAGGTGGCCCAGACGGAGACGGCGGTGGAGGACCGAATGGCCACCGTGGCCCAGCTATGCAACCAGTCAATAATGCCAATCAATTGGACGCGAATAGGAGAAGCTTTGGAAATCATAGAGAGCAAAATATACTTGACATCCCAAGCGTCCAGACACTACGTGAATGGAAACAGCATTGTATCAGAGCAGTAGCCAGGTCGTGGCATGATGTCATGGCCGCGCAAACGTGGATGACCGAAGCATTGGAAACCGAGGTGCCGAGGGAGAGCCTTCGAGACTCTGGGGCGCTGATGCGCCTTGACATGATGATCGCCACAAATCTACTCGAACAGTTTGCCAGGATGAAGCGTAACGGCACACTGCCAGTGCAACGCGCTCATTTCTTTTCGCACATCAACCGCATGGAGCACTCTTGCCATATTGACGGGCGTTTTTTTTTCGGGGCGAGAAATGATTGGCGCTACGTGTGTTTGGTGCTCTGTCAGGTCCGAAAACGGACGGCGCTGGATATGTCGCGATCTGTCTAAAAAAACGATTGATCGACAGAAGCCCAAGCAGGATTTGTATCACTTCCACAGTGAATGGATGGGGCGGTACCAAGAACAGTATGGCGCCAGGGGGCCGTCGGATGCCATGAAGGCTTCAATGCGCGCGCATTTCCATGAACAGATTACACAGGTTCCGAGGCCTGATTCTGCAATGCAATGGTATGAGTTGTCGACGGGCGCTCCAGGTCAAGGGATGCGTTCGTATCAATGGCGTTTGTGCCGGTTTGAGTCGCTCATGATGCGCGATCGGGAAAAGTGTGCCATATCTGTGCATGAATCAACCCATCAATCCTAGGAGTAGACAGGCTCGCCTTGCAGGGGGCAAGGAGTGGGGGCGCTGGCGGTGGACGACTGGCCTCCGTTCTGGCAGCAACAATGCACATGTTGGAGCTGTCTGCGGACAAGACAGCAAATGGAAGGACCAGAGGAGAGACAACTTGCAAATTCGTGAAGCAAGGGGAGAACTGTCCCTAATCGGGGCAAGGCTGCCCCTATACTCATAAGAAGCCCAAGGCACCTGCCGCGCTGGCACGGCCGGGAGCGGGCGACGATCAAAAGGCAGCCGGCGGAAAGAACGACCGCAGCGGTCGGAGCGAGAGATAGGGGAGCAAGGGCCCAAAAGGTAAGGGCAGACCGCGCTCCTCGACCGCGTCTACTAAGTCTGGCAACTCGAATGCGACGCAGTCGCGGACGAGAAGTCAATCGGAGGCCTCGCGAGAACGTCAGAGCAAGATGGCGTGCTACGCATGCTCGCGTGATCCCCGCAATTGGAAGGGCCCTCAGAGCGGGTGTTACAAGCGGCACAGAGGCTTGACTGAGGCCAAGAAGAGCAAGCGGGACAGATGCGAAGAGGCACAACTAGAAGGCTGGCGAATCTTTGAACTGCCAGGGAAACGCCTGGCAAGCCAAGCTGACTCCGCCGCTGCTAATGCCACCGATGTGGTGCCAGGGGATGCCCCAAGAAGCCGTGCATCGAGTAGAGTTCGTGGCAAGCAGATAGGTAAGGGCAAAGGAAAGGGGAGAGATAATCCGTGCAGGGTGTTCACTGAAGCAGGGGCCTGCTCACGTGGCAAGGACTGCTGGTTTGCGAAGAACACGCCTAACCATCCGTGACGATGGCAGGGCACTGGCGCGTTGTGGGCCGGTGCCGTAGTGATTCTCACGGACATCATCTCTTTCATGATGACGCTTGCTTGCGCCATATACCAGTTATCGCGGCGCCCGCGTCGGCTTAGCCGACAGGGAAGGTGTGGGCATAGGCCCTCTGGCACAGCCAGTCGAGCCCTTCTCGCGCGCCCTGCCCCATTGGCTAAGGGGTCCTCTGGCCCCCAAAATTATTCGAATGATCATCTGTTAATGGTTGAATCACACAGTGTATGCGCTAGAGATTTCCACATTTTTTCCGGGGAAGCTGTTCCTGTTTCCGAGACACAACATGAATGTAAAGAGACGTTGACCAAACTTGTTGCTATCCTCGTTCAGCTTCATCGTCTTCCAAGGGGGGCCATCGCATTTTTTGCGATGAGCCCCGCAAGAAAAGTGGTGTCAGGCACGCGCAAGCGGCTCGACGCGGACTTAGTGTCCAGTTTCACCCTCGACTCGGGGACCCACTGTTACTCGAAGAAAGGTACGTCACCGCAGCCCAAGAGAGCTGCCTTCGAGTACTGACGATAGATGGAGGTTTCCAAAACAGGAGTACCGACGAATGCAAACCGAGTGGACAACATCGTTGAGAGATGCTCAGCTTAGGGCGTCTGATTTAGCTGAGGAAGTTTGGCATCTTTCGCTAGAGTCTGAGGGGCAGGAGGAAGTTGTCCCAGGCGGCGCAGCCGCTGCGGGGTGCAGAGGGAGAAGGTCGGGGCACCTCGGAACGCTTCGGTTAATAGTCGATACGGACTGTGGACACAACCTTATTGCTGAGAGGTTCTTGCGGGCAGCAGGGGCGATGGGTATGATAAAACGACTGGCAGATGCAAGTGCCCTGAACATTGCCGGGGGATAGGGGTGGGAACTTCGAAGCATTTGCCATGCCCGAAACACCAGTGGTCATCTCAGTAGGAGAGCGGTGCATGGATCACGGCTTTAGCTTCGTTTGGCCAGCTGGCCAGCGACCTTTTTTTATTTCTGCCTAACGGTCATTGAGCAGACCTGATCGTTGAGGGCAGGATGCCATGCTTGACCTTGTCTGGCAGAGAGGCGCTGGGTCAGTGGATGTGTGCGGTCGCCGCCAGGAAACCTGCGGCTCCCGAGCGTTGGTGTTGCGTGACGTCAGGCGCCAAGACATTCTGGATGACGTGGAATCTGCGGGAGGTCCTCCGCCCCGCTCAATTCAGAGTCGCGTTGCAATAGATTTGCATGCACACGATATGATTGGTAACCGTGGCTACGCGGATGGCAGGCCAGCTCCAGCTGACTGCCCTTTTCCATCCGGCCTAGATTCCACGGATACCGTCACACATTTCTACTGCTCGCCTCAGACTGCTCATGAGTACGGGTGGAGCAAGACACCCACTGGCGTCATGAGCTTGGTAAGGCCTTCAGTTGCCTCCAATCGCGACTCAGTCGTCGGTTGCATTGCGCCGCGACACGGCTTAGCCGATGGTTGCGCGGGCTCTTATTTATGGGATTCCGGGAGTCTTGCCTTGCGACATGGATCGCGGACTGGACTCTATCACGAATCTCGCTGCACCCGGCCAGAAAGAGGACGCAAGGGAGGGCTCGGATGGTGTTGACCTTGTTGACATCGATGTACCACCTGATATTGACCCAGATGATGCTGCGGTTGAGGTGCTGGTCTAAGCGACCGAGCGACTCAAAAAGTGCGCGGCCCCCCCTCGCACCTCCTAGCTCACGCTCCTAAAAACCCCTTTTGCTCGGTGTGTAACTGGGCAAACTGTACGACGCCAGCGAAGAAAGGCGCAGCATAGGGGGATAAGGATACCTCGACCATTCGCGAACCCAACAACATTCGGGCACCTGACCACAATGGATCCCTGGCTTGCGATGGATGACCTATCGCGGGGGCTCCACGACGAGACCGCGTGCGTGACTTTTCGCGACCGGGCGACAGATTTCCTAGCAACGCAGGGTGTACGCGATAAATATGCGGTTCACGTGTCTATTTTTGATTAACTTCAGAGCCCCAGGAGGAAGTTACAGTCTTGCTATACAGATGGTGCAAGAGAACTTGCACTCGCGTGCATCGAACTAAAGATTGTACATGGTCTCGCCAGCCCTGGTAATAACAAGCCTATGGCTGTTGCTGAACCGTCCAGTGGAATTTTTCAGATGGGGACTCGAGTATTGCTTGCGCAAGCAGGCCTCCCCCACCTTTTTGGACGTACGCCGCCAGCTACTTCTGTCTCTGCTACAATGCGAGGCGAAGATTCGGACACGCCATTCGGATCTCTGGTTCGCTTCGCGCATCCCCCCGAATCTCGGTTTCGAATCGCGAAACAGGCGGCGCGATGGTCACGGGGGTTTACTTCGGATATGTACATGAAGCGGGGGGTATGGTAGGCCCTGAAAGCTACGCGTCACCACTGAGACAGCTTGGCGGACTTAATATGGACACTGGGCGGACGCCAGCAGGCAAGCGCCCGATCACTGGAAAGTCTGATCAGGTCTATAGTCACATTTCAGACGGTACCGCGTCTTATCGACAGCCTAAGTTCCCTATGCGCGAAGCGTGCGAGACAGCGCAGGCGACAGTTTAAAACGTTACTATTCCCCCAGTTGGATCCTCCGACGGCGTAGCCGGTCAGGGGGCGAGACTCGGGTCACGGGCGGCGCGGCCGATCGCCGACCTGCATCCAGGCGAACCTATGCCGCCGCCTCCAGCGCGAGGCGAGGCCGCAGAACCACCAAACAACGATTATGACTCCGATGACGATGGTCCGGGAGGAGTCGTTGTGGGCGACGTGCCTGTGGCGCCGGATGGTCGGGGTCCTCGGCGAGACTCGAGGTCGGATGATGCTTTGAAACAAAAGCTAGGTCTCGCTCATTTAGAATATAGACTGGATCGCCAGCCTAACTTCTCGATGGCACAGCCAAGATCGAGAATTCCCAGATCAGGACAACTTCTCGCCCGCACTACACATAATTTAGACATTATGGAATATTGCGGAGATCGGCGTGTTGTTGTCGGGTTCGGAAAGGCTGAACTCATTGAACAGTTGCCGTTAAAAAGGCAGACGGAAAACCTGTTGCATTCGAGTCGTGTTGTATTACGGTCCAGACTATGTACCTCTTGCGAGAGTCTGGGTCGCTGATCCAGATCCGCGGTATGGCGCTCAGAGGCTTCAGAAATTACCGATTTCCGCAACCCTGGAATCCACCCAAACCGATGGTTCAACATGACCAATGCCGGACGGAGGAAAGCTGTTGAACAATTCCGTCTCGAGAAACGGGGCTTCTGTGGAATCGATGACCCAGGACCCTGTGTTGCCCTTCATCGAGGTATTGGAATCAGCTTAGTCGATATCCAACAAGCTAGACAGGACCCCGAAGAGTCAGTGCCCCTTAAAAGTAATCTGCCTTTCTTGGGGATGACATCCGACGAAGGAAAAAGGGGGCCGCAATTGTGCCAGAAGATTCTGAAGTTGACTGGCAGGCTGCAGGCTTTGTTGCACCCTGCGGGGCCGGCGGAGGACCTTCCCACAAACACAGGCTCCCGTAAGTCCAACGTAAATCCGACGTGCATCCGACGCAATCTGGCGTAAACCCGAGGCAATTCCGACGTGCGTTGGGTCTCCAGTTGTCGCGCGAGGCCTCTCGGATTTTTCTCATGAGGTCTGTCGGCCACCGAGGAAGGCCCCGCGGTCCAGGGCCCGCCTCCCTCATGACGGGTTTCCCCCTGCTGAAGCGCGCCGTGCGCCAGCGGGCGGGTGTGTTGGCCAGGGGCGGCGCGCGGACGGGCGGCGGTTTGGGCGGCCGAAACTGGTCAAACACCTCCCGTCGCGCTCTTCTCCAAAACTGAGGACGGGGTGGCCCTCCTTCCCTCCTTCCCTCCCCTCCCTCCCTCCCTCCCTCCCTCCCTCCCCTTCTTTTCCCTTCCCTCCCCCCCCCCCCTATCATTCCCTACCCTCCTTCCCTTTTTTTTTTTGTTGTTTTTTCTTTCTCTCTCTCTCTCTCTCTCTCTCCCCCACCTCCCTCCCAGCCTCCCTTTTCTCTTTCTCCTTCCCCTTCTCCGTACCTCCCTCCCTTCCTTCCTGCCTTTCCTCCCTCCCTCCTTTCCCTCCTTTTTTCCGCTTTGTCATGCGTGGACGCAGGCGTGCGGCCTTGTCCCGGTAGCCAAAGGTGCGTGGCACCCGTCCACGCTTCTTTTGGCGCAATGGCGGCATACAGTTGTTGTACCGCTAGGCTGAGTCTAGCAGTCCCTCCATCCCTTCGTCCCTTCCCTCCCTCCTTTCCCTTCCCCTCTTTCTCTTTCCTTTCCTCCCTGCCCTTTGCTTCCCCTCCTTCCCTCCATCCCCTCCCTCCTTCCTTCCCTTCCCTCTTTTCCTTTGCGCGCCCTCCGGCCCCAGAGGTCCCGACCGCTTGCCCCGCGCGAAGCTGTCGTCCCGCATCACATTTTGTGTTGTTGCTGTTCTTGCTGCTGTAGTAGTAGTAGTAGTTGTTGTTGTTGTTGTTGTTGTTGTTGCTGTTGTTGTTGTTGTTGGTATGTGTTGTTGTGGTGGTGGTTGTTGTTGTTGTCGTCGTCGTCGTCGTCGTTGTCGTCGTCGTCGTCGTCGTCGTTGTTGTTGTTGTTGTTGTTGTTGTTGTTGTTGTTGTTGTTGTTGTTGTTGTTGTTGTTGCTGTTGCGGTTGCTGTTGTTGTTGTCGTGGTCGTGGTCGTCGTATCGTTGTTGTTGCTGTTGCTGTTGCTGTTGCTGTTGCTGTTGTTGTTGTTATTGTTGTTGCTGCTTCTGCTGCTTCTGCTGTTGCTGCTGCTGCTGCTGCTGTTGTTGTTGTTGTTGTTGTTGTTGTTGTTGTTGTTGTTGTTGTTGTTGTTGTTGCTGTTGTTGTTGCTGTTGTTGTTGTTGTTGTTGTTGTTGTTGTTGAAGAATTGTCATTTTTGAATGATAATTATTGTTGATCCCCCCTCACCGGTGCATATTGTTTTTCTCAATCAAAGTGTGCCCCTTGACGCTCGCACCCTGTTCTTTGACAGGGGAAGCCTTCGTGCTCAAACTGGGCCCCTGGCCCCCCGGATTACAATAACAACGGCTCCCGCCTGAGACGTCCTCCAAATTTACTCAGGGCCCCCGCTCCTCAGACTTCCTCACAATTTTCTCAGGATCGGTGCTCCAGCCTGTGACTTCCTCGCAATTTAGTCAGGACCCCCGCTCCCATCTGAGACTTCCTCACAATTCACTCAGGAACGGCGCTCCCGCTTGAGACTTCCTCGCAATTGAGTCAAGACTTCCTCGCAATTTAATCAAGACCCCCGCTCCCGCCAGAGAACCCTTTACATTTTATTCAGGAATTGCGCTCTCGCCTGTGACTTCCATGCGATTTTATTCAGAAATCGCGCTTTCGACGCTCAGGAAACACGTTGCGCCAAGGACGCCGTTACAACATACTAAGTAATCGCGCTCTCGTCATACTCAGGCATCCCGCTTGAATCTCCCACCCGCCCGACCCGCCCGTCAGGGGATCGCCTGCCCGTCGTGGGCTCCCGCCCGAGACTTCCTTCAGGAGCGGCGCTTTCGCCTAGGACTTCCTCGAACGTTCACGCTCTTACCTTCCTGCTCCTCCTTCCTCTCCCTCCTCCCTCCTCCCTCCTCTCCTCCCTTCTCTCTCCCTCCACTCTTCCCTCATCCTTATGCCTCTCTGCCCTATCCCCTCTCCTTTCTCTCCCTCCTCCCTCCTCCCTTATCCCTCCCCTCTCCTGCCTTCTACCTCCCTCTTTCTTTCTCTCCCTCTCCCCTCTGTCTTTCTCTTTCTCTACCTCCTTCTTTTTGTCTCTCTCTCTCTCTCTTTCCCTTTCTATCTCTAATCAACCGCCCCCCTCTTTGCTCCTTCTCTCCTGGCGTTTTCCCTCTTCCTTCGTCCCTCCCCCTCCCTTCCTCCCACTCTCCCTCGTTCTCCCCCTCCTCTTTTTGCAGGGCCCACATCAATTCCAATGGCGGGCACATGTACGCCCACGAAGGATTGTCCGCCCGTTCAGGTTTGCCCGCCTGTCTAAGCCCGCCGCCCCCCGCAAAGAGAATCCCCCCCAAAGGGGGTGTGATCGAAGACAGAAAGGTCGGGTGTCGAGGGTGTGGGGAACTTGTTTTGAATGGCAAGTAAGAGCGAACAGTTTTATAGTGATTGTTGTTGTTGTTGTTGTTGTTGTTGTTGTTGTTGTTGTTGTTGTTGTTGTTGTTGTTGTTGTTGTTGTTGTTGTTGTTGTTGTTGCTGCTGCTGCTGCTGTTGTTGTTGTTGTTGTTGTTGTTGTTGTCGTTCTTGTTGTTGTCGTTGTCGTTGTTGTTGTTGTTGTTGTTGTTGTCGTTGTTGTGGTTGTCGTTGTCGTTGTTGTTGTTGTTGTTGTTGTTGTTGTTGTTGTTGTCGTTGTTGTTGTTGTTGTCGTTGTCGTTGTCGTTGTTGTTGTTGTTGAACATTATTAATTCTAAATAATAATTATTGTTGGGACCCCTGGTGCACGGCCCCCCTGCGCCGCCTAGGCCGCAGCTACATTTTCATCATTTTCGTGAGGAAGCCTCAGGTAAAACGATGTCATCCAGATCCGGTTGTTTTGTTCCCCCCCGCTTTCCCTTGCAAAAAACACTATAAAATGACATTTCTTGTTCTAATATAATCAAATTTCAAGAATCCCTTGCAAAAAATAAGGTAAAGTGGACATTCGCGCGCGCAAGACGAAATCCTTCCAAAAGCTTAGTGTTCGGAGCGATTTTAACATAAAAACATCAAAAAACCAATGGTTTTTCAACAAAAAATGTCAAAATCTCATCCCGCGCGCTCTTGCGGATTCGTAGGAAACCCAACACTTTTTAAACATTTCTGTCAAACGGGCTTTTGCGAGCAACTTTTTCGAACTTCTGCGACAACGGTTGCGCACCTGCCAGGGCCATCATCCCTGTCAAATAATACCATGCGGGACACATTCGTTTTTTCTTCGCGCGCGCACGCCGAAATCTCCAAAAACCATTGGGCTTCATAACTTCTGTGGGTTAACAAGGCTTAACAACTTCTGTGGGTGTACGAACGTAGGCTTAACAACTTCTGTGGGTGTGTACTCCACGCCAGTGTAGTAGCCACGGTCGTCCGCAGGCCACGAAGTGAAGTGTCCGAACGTCATAGGGCGGGAAGCTGGGTGTGGGTGGTGGCGAAGAGTCGTGTGGATATTTGGTAGAGCTTGCACTGCCCCCCCACAAAGTGGGGGTATTGGCTGGCGTCGCATGAAAACCCTGGCACTGGTGAGAACACTGAGCGTTCGGGTAAAGTGATTGTTGTTGTTGTTGTTGTTGTTGTTGTTGTTGTTGTTGTTGTTGTTGAACATTATTACTTCTAAAGAATAATTATTGTTGGGACCCCTGGTGCACGACCCCCCCGCCGCGCCTAGGCCGCAGCCTCATTTTCATCATTTTCGTGAGGAAGTCTCAGGCAAAACGGGTTGGTCCGGATCCGGTTGTGTTGTTACGATCGGTTTTCCCTTGCAAAAAATAAGCTAAAGTGGACATTTCTTGTTCTAACATAACCAAACTTCAAGAATCCCTTGCAAAAAATAAGGTAAAGTGGACATTCGCGCGCGCAAGACGAAATCCTTCCAAAACCTTAGTTTTCGTAGCGATTTTAACATAAAAACATCAAAAAACCAATGGTTTTTCAAAAAAAAATGTCAAAATTTCATCCCGCGCGCTCTTGCGGATTCGTAGGAAACCCAACACTTTTTAAACATTTCTGTCAAACGGGCTTTTGCGAGCAACTTTTTCGAACTTCTGCAACAACGGTTGCGCACCTGCCAGGGCCATCATCCCTGTCAAATAATACCATGCGGGACACATTCGTTTTTTCTTCGCGCGCGCACGCCGTCGTCGTCGGCCGCGGGGCCCTGAATAGTAGCCACGGTCGTCCGCATGCCACGAAGTGAAGTGTCCGAACGTCATAGGGCGGGAAGCTGGGTGTGGGTGGTGGCGAAGAGTCGTTTGGAAATTTGGTAGAGCTTGAACCGGCCCCCCCACAAAGTGGGGGTATTGCCCGCCTCCTATGAAAACCCTGGCACTGGTGAGAACGGAGTGTCCCCACGTGCTAGTAATTGTTGTTGTTGTTGTTGTTGTTGTTGTTGTTGTTGTTGTTGTTGTTGTTGTTGGTGGTGGTGGTGGTGTTGTTGTTGAATATTATTACTTCTAAAGAAATATTATTGTTGAGACCCCTGGTGCGCGACCCCCCTCCAAAACCTAGGCCGCAGCCTCATTTCCTTCATTTTCTAGCGAAAGCTTCAGAAAAGTGGATTGTGTCCGGATCCGGTTGTTTTGTTGTAATCCGTTTTCCCTTGCAAAAAACACTATAAAATGAAAATTCTTGTTCTTACTTGATCAAATTGCAAGAATCCCTTGCAAAAAATAAGGTAAAGTGGACATTCGTGCGCGCAAGACGAAATCCTTCCAAAACCTTAGGTTTCGTAGCGATTTTAACATAAAAACATCAAAAACCCAATGGTTTTTTAAGAAAAAATTGTCAAAATGTCCTTCCGCGCGCGCTGTCCGAATCCCACAAAACCAATGGTTTTTCAACATTTATGTTACATGAGCTCGCGCGAGCTACTTTTTCTTGTTCTAACATAATCAAATTTCAATAATCCCTTGCAAAAAATAAGGTAAAGTGGACATTCGCGCGCGCAAGACGAAATCCTTCCAGAACCTTAGGTTTCGTAACGATTTCAACATAAAAACATCAAAAACCCAATGGTTTTTCAAAAAAAAATGTCCAAATTTCATCCCGCGCGCGCTGTCCGACTCCCACAAAACCAATGGTTTTTCAACATTTATGTTACATGAGCTCGCGCGAGCTACTTTTTCTTGTTCTAACATAATCAAATTTCAATACTCCCTTGCAAAAAAAAGTAAAGTGGACATTCGCGCGCGCAAGACCAACAAAAAACACGACGATCTCAGGAACTTGCCCCAAAAATGTGACCAACTCCGCTCTCTCTGTCTCTCTCTCTGTCTGCTCTCTGTCTCTCTCTCTGTCTGTCTGTGTCATGTATTGTATGTCACAATTGCAGGATGCTGGGCACACGCGCGCCCCGAATAAGTGACCAAGTTCTGTGGGTGTGTACCCCACGCCAGTGTAGTAGCCACGGTCGTCCGCACGCCACGAAGTGAAGTGTCCCAACGTCATAGGGCGGGAAGCTGGGTTTGGGTGGTCGCGAAGAGTCGTTTGGATATTTGGTAGAGCTTGAACTGCCCCCCCACGAAGTGGGGGTATTGTCTCGCGTCGCATGAAAACCCTGGCACTGGTGAGAACACTGAGCGTTCGGGTAAAATGATTGTTGTTGTTGTTGTTGTTGTTGTTGTCGTTGTTGTTGTTGTTGTTGTCGTTGTTGCGTGTGCGGGCCGTCGGCGCCCCTTCCCGCGCGCGAGGTGCCCTCGGCGCCGCAGCGCCGCCTCGCGGCCAGCAGGCCGGGGGCTGCGGGGACTGCCCGGCCCGAGACCAGCGGAGGCTCGGCTTCCCCCCGGGGGGCAACGATACAGGGGAACCCCCTGCCAAGAGACACCCTGCTTGCCTCCAGGGTGCTATGTGCTTCGTGAGTTCCGATGATTTTGATATGGGAAGCGTGACGCTCCCAAAACAACAACCAGTGGACGTCCTGGGGTCTCAGGGTCGGGTTTCTTGTCGTCGAGCTCCTACTGTAGGAGGGATGCATCGACCTCGAATGGGTGATGCCTCGACGATGCATCGACGATGCATCAGTGATATTGGGGCGATGCATCGGCGAGGTCTTGACGATAAGTGGGGCGGCCGGCATCGTCGATGCACCGACGATGCATGGGCGATGTATCGGCCCTTCGAGGTCGATGCATCCCCCCACTATGTCCATCCCCCCTCTGATTACGGTTGCCCCTCACGCCCAAGGCGTGCCTGTGCTGTCAGTGTGTGTCGCCCCCACATGGGGCGGCGCGTGCGCCCAGAACTCTTTGAGTGTATGCTCGGTGGTGGGCGCTTTCTGGCCAGGTCGCTGGGGCAGCGATGTGCCACGAGTTGGCTGTACCGCGTGACCTAGTCGGGCTCGCGCGTCCACTCGTGGGCGAAGCACGTATCCGTACTCGCGGCCTCGCGGGGGCTGGCCCCCTGGGCCGCGACCCCGCGGATACGGTGCGCTTTTTGGCATGCAGCGGAGACCCATGCCAAAAACACCCTGCTTGCGTCAAGGGTGCCTTGTCCTTCTTGGGTTTCGATGGCTTTGCTCTGGGAAGCGTGGCGTTCCCGCACCAAGAACCAGCGGGCGTCCGTGGGTCTCAGGGTCGGGTTTCTTGTGGAAGGCTTCTTGTGGTCGAGCTCCTACTCTAGGGTGGATGTATCGACCTCGAATGGGTGATGCGTCGGCGATGCATTGACGATGCATCAATGATACTGGGGCGATGCATCGGCGATACCTTGTCGATCTGCATCCGTACGACCGCGTATCCGCGGGATCGCGCCCCGGAATCCAGACCGCGAGGGCGCGGATGCCGATAGGTTCGCCGCTCGTGTGTCCGCCCGCGTGCTTGTCGCTCTCGCCCGAGCAGGTTGCGAGAGAGCGGTGCGGTGTCCACACCGTGTGGTGAGGCAGTGGGGACTCGGGGCGACGGCACTGTTTTTTGGGCTCGGGCCGTTTTCCGAGGACGTGTCGGGCGACTTGGGGGTCCTCCTCTTCCCCCTCGTTCTTCTGCTTCTCATGTTTTTTCTGCGACTTCCCCCCGCGGTCTCTGCATTGTTTCGGCCCAGTGGCCGCCCCCCCCCTTTCGGCCCGCGGCCCGCTGATGCAGCGCGCCGTCGAGCTGCTGGTGGAGGCGGGCGGTGCTGTGCTGTACCAGGATCTGCGACCCGCGCTCTTCGAGCGGCTCGCTGGCCGTCCACTGCCCTTGACGGACCAGGAGGCCCCAGCTTCAGGGTCTTCCTGGCCGTCCCAGGCGGCGGGCCTCGGAACATCGGCGGAGTGCCCTGCTCCCGAGGGTTCTGCCCCCTGTCCCACCGTCTGCCTCGGGCTGGCGGTGGACCTGAGCAGCGGGGTCTTTCCGCTGCTGTTCGCGACGGTCCTCTCGCTCTTGGGAGTGACCGCTTGCTGCAGTTTCTGCGGAAGCTGCTGTCTCGCGGGCCTGGCGGTCCGCTGCGCGGGCCCGTACCTGGCTCGCGTTCGCCGTGCGCTGGGCGCGCCTACCCCAGCGCCCGCGAGGGCAGCTGCTCGGGCCTTGGCCTACGGCCTTGGCCCCCAAGCCGCCTCGCGCGGCTCGGCGACGTCGGGCCTTCGGCCCACGTCGCCGCCTCGAGGCTAGTCCCCTCGGGTTGGCCTTCGAGCCGCCCGCGCGGGCTCCACCGCCATGCGCGCGCTGTCGGCTCCGCTGCGGACCCGACGCGAGGTACGGCGGGCGCGCCCGTCTCTGAACGCTGCAGACGACGGCTGCCATGCCAGCGGTGCCAGAGGGCCCCGTGTGGCCCGAGCTGCAACCCTTTGAGACGTCATCAGCGACGAGCTACGCCAGGTTGCGGCTCGATGAGTGGGGCCGCAGTTTCGCCGCCATACCGCTTGCGCAGCGAGATGGTGGCGTGCTGCTTGCCCTTCGTTCGTCTTTCCGCTCGGCTGCCGAACTGGCAGCCGCGGGGGCGGAGGGTTTCTCTGGATAGCTGGGCCCGTACTTGGTGCTGGACGTGCCCCTCCTCGGGGCAGCCTCCCGCGCGCTGGCCACCGCGGCTTCTGTCCTGGTGATCGACTTGGACGTCGACGAACTGGAGCTCGAGTCCTTGCCGCCCCTGCCCGCGGCTCTGCCGGCCGACCTCGTCCCGTTCGCGCGGCGCGGAGTCGAGCCCATTGGCCGCGCCCGTCCATGGTCAGGCTGCTCCGCGAGCAGTTCGCCGCTCTCTCCTGCCGACGGCGAGGAGGACCTGGCAGGGGCCGAGCGGTCGACTCCGTACCGCGCGGGGTCGGAGGGCGTCGGGGGGATCGGGTCCATCTCGGATTTGGGGGAGGCAGGCGACGCCGAACGCAAACCTGCGACCCCAGTGGCGGCCCCTCCTCCGCGGCGCCCAGAGGTCTACGCAGGGCTCGCAGCCTGTCCCATCCTGGCCGCGCAGCCGCGAGCTCCCAGTCAGGCTGTCGCGCCCGTGGGCGGCGGCGCCCCCGTGACTGGAGCAGAGGTCGTGGCCGAGGTGCGTGCGATGATGGCGGCCCGGGCGGCCCTTCCGCGCCGGCCCCCCGTGCTGCCACTGGCGGGCCCCCTCCGGGGGGCCCAAGTGCCTCGTCGCGACGCCCCTCAGCTGTTCGAGGACGAGGCCGCCCGTCTTGGGGTCCCGCTGCGCGACCTGCAAAGCTTCGCGGCGGGGGCCCCTCCCGCCCTGCGGCGGGTGCAGGCCGAGACGGGCACTCCCGCCTCCGCGCTTTCGGCGGCATGGGGGGGCCCGCGATCTGCGAGCGCGTCGGTCAGGGCCCCGCCGCCGCTGACCGCGCTGCCAGGGCGGCCGCCCCCAGGGCTCCCTGTCCCCGGTTGGGGTGGGGGTCCGCTGTCACCGAGGAGGCCGCCGCGGGGGGGCCCGCGGACCCAGCTGCGACTCCGTCATCGGCGCTGGACCTCGCGCTGGCGTGCCTGCGAGAGGCTCTCGCGTGCCGGCGGCCCCATTGAGCGACGCCCCATCGTCTCGCTGGGCTCGCTTGCCAAGCAGTCTTCGACGCATCAGGGTCTTCCCGCAGAGGGCTCGTCCGCGATGATTCAGATGCGGGGTGTCGCGCGACGTCCCGAGTGGCAGCGGGCGCTCGCTCAGCACGGGCTTCGAGTCAGCGAACTGATGAAGGGGAACTTGGCGCGTGCCCTCGGGATTCGCCTGGGAGACGTGGCGCCCATGGCTAAATTCCAGCACTTTCGGGGGCAGAGTCCCCCGGGCAGTCAGTCGTCGACCCGCGAGCTGCTGACCCACTTCGCGTGGCTGAGTGCCGAGCTCTGGCGAGCCAGCGAAGAATGAGACGCAGAGCGTGTCCAGACCCGGCTATCTTGTCAGTGCCAGTTTGTGGATCAGCTGGCGGGGGATCGCGGGAGCCGCGAGGCGGCGTGGTTCCTGTCGGGCTTGGAGGGCCCGCCAACGCGCGCGGCGTGCCGGCGCGCGGAGAGGGGGGCTCGCAGCCCGTTGTCACCGCTGGTGGACCCGAGCTGGCTGTCGGCCCACGGGGGGCGCATGAAGGAGCTCACCTCGTTCCGTTCTCGCCCAGGTTCGGAGCGGGCGGCGGCTTCGACGGCCCCGACTTCCAAGCCGAAGGCGGAGGCGTGGCCGAAGCCGAAGCCCAGAAGGCCCGACTCCGCCCGATGCCAGGGCGGGCGCCGAGTCGCCGTGACGCCGAGGGGCCGCCCCATCGTGGGCGGCCTGCTGGGCTCTGCCCCCCTCTCTGCCAGCCCTTTCCGCTGGCGGATGTCTTGCTGGGCGCGCTAAGTCCGAGATCGGTCGCGGAGGCTGGGGTGGGCTCTTCCAGCGAGGGCGTTGCGCCGCCGCAGGGGGGGGGGGGGGCGTTGCGCCGCCGCGACCTGCATTGGGGTCCACTTTCGCCCCCGTGTTCTTCTAGCCATTTCTGCTTTCGCAGCTCCCTTCCCTCGCTTGCTGCAGCCGCCAGGATTGCCTGGGCGGGGCGAGGTCGCACTGGTGCGAATGCGCCTTTCCAGCGAGGGCGCTGCGCCGCCGCGGGGGAGGTATCGTTCGGCCAGCGCGATCTTTGCTCGCCAGCCCCTGGCGCAGTTGGCTCTGCGGACCCCCTTGGTCCGCCTGCCCTCGGTGTCGCTTCCGCGGACGCTGGGGAAGCCTTGTTTTTAAGTGGCTTTGGCGGCCTCCTTGCTCTCGCCGCGAAGCAGTGCTTGGCTCCCGTCTCCCCGCCTGCCTCGGCTTCGGCCGATCAGACCGTTCCCTTTGTTGCGGATCTGTCTGCCTTGCTGCGCCTATTTCCAGGTGCGAACATCGACGTGGCCCACAGGGTGGCTGCTTTGGCCCGGGTCGACATGGGTCCTCGGCGTCCTCAGGCTTGTTTCTGTCGCTCATCGCAACGCCCGTCGGGCAGGGGCGGCTCCCTGGATGACCGCTTCCCCGCGATCCATGGCCGTGCCCTCCCGCTCCACCTATCCTGCCGCCGCTTGCCTCTGGTCGGCCGCGCGCTGGGGCGGTGGCGTCTGACGCGCGCAGCTCGCGCGCTCGCGCAACGCGCCGTGACTGCGCTAAACTGGCTAACCCTTGGCCGGCCGAGTCTCGCTCCCACCGGGGCTCGCGTGCGTGCGACGGTCTCGCCCTGCCAGGAGGGCGCACGCTGCCGCGCCGAGCGGCTGTGCCGGATTGCACTTCGCCTTGCCCGCGGCGGCGAGAGCGACTTAGGTCGAGCTTTCGCGAAGTTCGACGCTGCCGAGGTCTCGCCCCATAGCCTGGCTACCCATGTTGCAGCTCTGGAGGCTTCCTTCGCCTCCCCACCGCCGTCTCGGCACCCATGCGGCAGTGTCCCTCATCTGCGCCCCCTGTGCCTGGGTCACTTGCCGCCGCGGCGTCGTGGGGCTCCACCCGCATCGAGCCTTTCGACCTAGGCGTGCCGCACCAAGCGGGATTATCCGTAAGGGCTTCGCCCCCTGCCGCCGGCCCCCTCCCTCGGGGAATGGGAGATGCAAAAGCTAAATCATGAGGTCTGGGCGCCGCCGTGAAGCAGTGTCGGGACCTGTTTGTTTTTCCACCCTGACCCTACGGATCTGCGTCACGGGTGCTACCGAATTTCAGACATGTGGCAAACCTTTTGTGTTTTTGGACCCTGACCTTGCGGATCTGCGTGAGGGGTGCAGCCGAATTTCAGGAATGTGGCAAATCCCGTGTGTTTTTGGACCGTGACCCTGCCGATCTGCGTGAGGGGTGCCACCGAATTTCAGGAATGTGGCAAATCCTGTGTGTTTTTGGACCCTGACCCCGCCGATCTGCGTGAGGGGCGCGACATAATTTTTAGACGCGTGGCAAATCTCGTGGGTTTTCGGACCCTGACCCCGCCGATCTGTGTGAGGGGTGCCACCGAATTCTAGAAATGTAGCAAATCCATTGTGTTTTTGCACCCTGACCCCGCCGATCTGCGCGAGGGGTGCAACCGAATTGCAGAAATGTGGCGAATCCTTTGTGTTTCTGGACCCTGACCCCGCCGATCTGCGTGAGAGGTGCCACCGAATTTGTGACATGTGTCAAATCCTTTGTGTGTCTGGACCCTGACCCCGCTGATTTGCGTGAGGGGTGCCGCCGGATTTCAGAAATGTGGCGAATCCTTTTTGTGTTTTTGGACCATGACCCCGCCGATCTGCGAGAGGGGTGCCACAGAATGTCAGAAATGTAGCAACTCCATTTTGTTTTTACACCCTGACCCCGCCGATCTGCGTGAGGGGTGCCGCCGAATTGCAGAAATGTGGCAAATCCCATGTGTTTTGGCACCCTGGCCCCGCCGACCTGCGTGAGGGGTGCCCCTGCGCGCGCGCGCGCGCGAAGAACGCGGCGCTCGCGCCCCTGCGCGCGCCGCGCTCGTGCCGCGCAGGGGCGCCGCGGCACGCTGGCGCGCGCGGCGCTCGTGCCGCGCAGGGGCACCGCGGCGCGCTGGCGCGCGCGGCGCCAAGACTGGACAAGCGCGCTCGAAGACTCGCAGAGAAACTACTCGCAGATGGCCTGGATCCGCCGCTGGGGACTTGCGAGAAATGACAGCGAAGCAGACATGTGTTTTTCGGACCTAGATATGTGGCAAGTCCATTGTGCTTTTGCACCCTGACCCCGCCGATCTGCGTGAGGGGTGCCACCGAATGTCCGAAATGTGGCAAATCATTTCTGTGTTTTTGGACCCTGACCCCGCCGATCTGCGTGAGTTGTGTTAATTCTTACCCACCCCAGCAATTCAGACAATACGATTTCTCCAGGGTAGAAATGCATGTTTTGGGCCCCCCCCTCGCGCGGTCCATCAACAAGGAACAGTAAGCAGCAAGAAGTCAACAAGGAACAGTAAGCAGCAATAAGCAGAACTGTAACAGTGGAAACTGGAAGCTGCAACTGCTACAGGAAACTGGGAACCTCCGGCCTTCAGCCTGGTGGCCCCGCAAGGAAGCCAGCGGATTCTCTTATGTTTGCTTTCGCTCCCTTTCTGTTTGATCCGATCGTGCGCCGGGCGTTTCTGGGCCCGGATGTCGCGGGGTTCTCAAGGACAGAGTGGCCTGCGGGCCAGTAAGGGGCACGCGTCCACAGGGGCCGCCCTGACCTCTGGGCTCTTCTCCACACATCAGACGCCTGCGGTGCCCGCTACCTCGCCCCGGCTGCTGAGCTCTGCCGGGAGGAGGCGTGCGGAGCCTTCCGAGTCCCCGAGGACAGCGAGTTCGATCGCTTGATTCCAAACCCTACGGTCATCAACAGCCGTTGCTACTCTGTCTCTTCGATCTGCCGTGCCGACTCGGACTTAGCCCAGGGGAGTGGCTGGTCGTCTCTTGTGACGATTTTGAGGGAGTTTTTCGACACCTTCCGTGTTCCACCCGCACGCGCTCAGAGGAATGCGTGGCGGGTCAGGTTCCCGGGGGGCCTCTTCGAGTCTTTCCGAGCCTGGCGCCCCGAGCTGACGGGCGTAGCTGTTGCGCCTTGCCTCAGTGCTCCGTGGGTGACAATGTGGCCGTCGAGATCGCTAACTCGGCTCACGAGGGGGTCTTCCGCAGCTTCGGCGCCCTCTGGTGCCGCGATCAGGCGGTGCGCCGCTTTCCCTTTCCTAGGGGTAACTTCGTCGAGATGCTGAACATGGATGATCGCACGGGCTTTCAGAAGCTTTCGTGGCGCGGGTCCGCCCCGCGTCCCGACGATCCCTTTCGCCGCGATCGGGAAGTCTTCGATGCGTGCGATCGTGGCTATCCGCGGGTGGGCTTGATTCAGCGCCCATGAAAACGCGCCCGCGGTGTGGCCCACGAGGTTGTCGTGGGGGCCGAGGGCGAAGGGCGGATCGGGGCCGTGTGCGCTCCCCTCGTCCGCGCGGTCGCCCTCTGCAGGCTGACTTTAATTCCAGTGTGCCCTGGCTCCTCGGCGCGTGCCTTGATGGCGTCCTTCGCCGGCTGTTGCAGGTGTTTCTGTTCCGCCGTCCTGTACTTTCCCTCTTCACGCGCGTCTGCACGTTCCTGTCGCGGATTGCGCTTGATGAGGAGACTGAGTACGAGTTGCCCCCGTCCGTCATGGACGTGCTTCTAGCCTGCGCTCTCCTGGCTTTCACGGCCACCACCGACGGAGCGCGGCCCCTTACCCCGCGGTTTTCTGCGCGGGCGCTTCCCTCAGCTACGGGGGAAGTGCCCGCGTGGACGTCGGCAGTTATTTGTCCGCAGAGATTTGGAGACGTTCCGAGCACGGGGGCTGGCGCACTCGGCTCCGCGATCGGCACCTCCTCCAAGTTCTGAGCCGAGGGGCCCCCCTTTGCGCTGAGCTCACTCAGCTGCATCGCGATTTCGGGCTGCCTTCCCTTGAGCCCTTAGTCGCGCCTCATTGGGTGACGGAGCTTTCCGAAGCCCTCCGCTTCCGTCTGACGTACAAATGGCAGTTCCGCGTGCCCAGACATATCAATATCCTCGAGACCACTGTCTTCAAGAGTTTGTGGCCGTGGCGGGCAGCCGAGAGGCCCCCCTGGAACCCGCGAGCGGCGGTGGTCAGCACGTCTTCGCCCGAGTTGCCTGGCTGAATGATGCGCGGGCTGCCCTGCGTGTCGCCGACGGAGCGGGCCGCGGCGCCATCGAAGTGGCGTTTCGGCGTGCGGCGCGAGACTGCCGCCCTGACGAAGGAGGGGCGTCCTCTCGGCCGCCGTAGCCGAGGAGCGGGAGCTGCGCTTCGAGCGGCTGTGCGACGCCAAGTTGCTGCTGCTCCAATACGAGAGCAGCCGTAGCGCTCCGGGAGCCCCGAGCTCTGGCAGTGGGGGGGGGGGGGCTGGCCAGGCTCTCGCCCGTGCTAAGAGCCACGGCAACGGGGCGCGCAAAGGCAAGACGTTTGCTGGTCACTCCCTTGTGCTGTCCGCCCTGGACGAGGCCGTGTCCGAGCGTGTCGTGTCCGCGCGCGCTGAGCGCACCGCCTTGCGCTCAGCCTTGCTCGACGCCGCGGGCGCCCCCGCTGGCCGGCCGCCTTTGCCTGGCCCCTCCTTGCTCGTGCGCTCTCGGGCCGTCGCGCCCGCCGACGTCGAGCCAGCCGCGTATGAGCAGTCTGGTCACCTCGAGCTGCAGGCGCTCCGTGAGGTGCGCGCGGGCCCCGCAGCTCGGGTGCCGCGCCCCGAGGTGCGCGACGCTTCTCAGCGTGCTGCGGCGAGGGGTGTCCTGGCCGATGCCATCGCGGATCGCGCGTGCGTGCGTCGGCTCCAGGAGGCTGCCAGTCGGGAAGCGCGCGGAGAGCGACGGGCGGACCCAGTCCAGCTCGCCCGCGACGGTCGCCGAGTGAGGAGGGCTGTGCTGCGCAAGGCGGAGGTGGCGCACCCCGCTAGCCTGGCTCGCCATGCCCGCGCGGCTGGAGACGACGCTCCCTCCTCGTCTGCAGGGCGATCCCTCGCTGAGCTGGAGGCCGAGTTCCAGGCCAATCCGCGTGCCAACGCGCGCCCGCCCGACGATCCTGCCGGCGCCGTGACGCGCGGCGATCGGCGGGCCGTCCGCCAACGGCCTGGTCCCCGCGACGAGGCCGTCGAGGGGTGGCCGAACGTCGGAGGCCATGCCCAGGGTCGGCCAATGCCTCTGGGGCCCGCCGCCAGCCGCGCGCGGCCGCCAAGCGCCGGGCGAGTCGCGCGGCCCTCCCCGCCCCCGAGGGGGGGGCCGCGCCTCCGCTGGGGCGCCGCGTATGCGGACTGCGAACCGCCGCGCCGCGGCGGAGCGTGCTGCCCCGCGGTCCCGCAGTCGCCCCTTCCGCGCAGGCGCCGAGCGGGGGCGGGGGCCTGACTTCTCCCCGAAGGTTCCCGAATCCCTGTGGCCGCGACTCAAGCGGAGGGTCGTCGGCAGACGCTGGCGCCCTGGCTGCGGGTCTCCCGGCGGCTCCTCGCGGCAGGTCGCGGCGTGTCTCGCCGGCCGCCGGGGCGCGGTGCCCGACGACTGCCCCGCGGCGTGAGCGCGCCGTGTCTGGTCCGCCCCAGGCCTCCCGCGCTGGAAGCTCCGCGGGCCCCCGCTCAGGTTCGCGACTCCCTGGCGGGTCGGATCTCGGACGAGGCCTTGCGCGGGGTCGTCTGGGCCGCCCAGCGGTCTGTGGTGTCCGTGGAGGTCACTTCTCGCGGGCAGCCGTCTCCGTCCTCGGGTGCCAGCCAGAGTCGGGATCGCTCCAGTTCGTGGGTGGGGCGTCTTCGGGGTGAGGCTCGTAGCGCTACGAAGGTTGGTGCCGCAGTTGTCCCGCGCAGCCGGTTGAGAGGCGCCTCGGGCGCTGGGGCGGCTGGCATGCGCCGCCCTTCAGCGAGGGCGTTGCGCCCCCGCAGGGGGGGTTCGCGTCGTCGCTGCCCAGCCAATCGGCGCGCCTCCTGCTGGCCCCGCGGAGCGGGGCGATGCTGCAGGTGTGCCGCGCAGCCGTTCACGAGGCGTCTCGAGCGCTGGGCCGGCTGGCTGGCGCCCTTCCAGCGAGCGCGTTACGCCGCCGCTGGGGAGGGTTCGCGCCGTCGCTGCCCAGCCAACCGGCGCGCCACTTGCTGGCTGCGCGGAGCCCCCGCCTAAGCGTCGCAGGCGTGGGGGTCTCGTGCCGGCGTCGAAGGCTCCGTCGGCTGCTTCCCTTGCGGGCGTCTCCGCCTGGCCCCGCATGCCGGTGCCTTCGCCCACTGGTCGAGACGACTCGCCAGAACCGATCGCCCTTCCAGCTGCCGCGGCTGCGGCGCTCGGCTGGCGGTTGGAGGTGGCGGGCGAGCTGGTGGCCGTCGTGCACTATTCCGAGGATCGTGAAGAGTTGTTTTAGCACGCTGTCTCCTGGCCGCGGCACTTCGCGCCTGCTGGCGCGGATGAGCCGCGCGCGATCGACGCTCTCGGATGCCTGCTCGCCGTGCTTCGCAGTTATCGGCTGTTTTTTCGGCTATGGGGGTGTGGCGCCTCTCTCGGAGTCTGGGTGGCTGTTGCCCCTGAGTGCCGTGGGTCTCCCAGGGCTGACTGTGCACCTTCAGGTCGACGAAAAAACGGTCGGAGGGATCAGGGGCATCGGCTTGGGCAACAACGTCGTGCAGCGGCGTCGCGCTGCCAGCCTGGCCTGCGTCTACGACGTCTTTGCGCACCTTGCCGGGAACGTTGAGCTGCTCCCGCCACACCTGTGGCCCAACAGAAAGGCGCTTGCGGAGCTGCTCGACGGGTATTGAGCCATCTGCAGCGCGCCCCACCCGACGTCCTTGTCGGGGATGTCGCAACAGCAGGACGCTGCCGAGCTGGCGGCGAAGCTGCGCGCCCGTGCTCGCGAGGCGCACTCTGCTGGTCCTTCGGCCCCCTTCCCCTGGGCCGACGTCGAGACCGCGTTGCTCTGCGTGATCTCGGAGGTCGAGATCATCGCGCGGGGCGTCGTGGACGGGGCGGGCGACTCCTTCGCAGTTGCGCGCGCTGAGACCGCGATCCGCTCAGGAGTCGACGAAGAGAGGCTGCCGCCGTACTTCGCGTCGCGCGAACGGCAGGCTGCTCTCTCGACGGGCCACGTGGCCCTTCGGGGCAGCAGAGGCCCCGCGCCCGCCCTGCTGCTCTGGTGCGTGTGCGGTCTGTGCGTGCGTGTCGCCGCTGTGGTTCTTCTGCCCCATCAGCCGGCGCCGCGCCGCCTGGCCGCGGGCTTAGCTCCGTGCGGCCCCGCGCCTCTCGCGCGCCTTTCGTTCGGGATTCCCATTTGACTCCCGAGTAC
>CAUYUJ010019587.1:60000-64762 GCA_963575745.1 Prorocentrum cordatum | reverse complement strand
AAGATGAGGAGGATGAGGCGGACGGGAGGAGGAGGAGGAGGAGGAGGAGGATGATGAGGAGGAGGTGGAGGAGGAAGATGAGGAGGATGAGGCGGACGGGAGGAGGAGGAGGAGGAGGAGGAGGATGATGAGGAGGAGGAGGAGGATGAAGAGGAGGAGGAGGAGGAGGAGGAGGGGGATAAGGAGGGGGAGGAGGAATAGTTGGAGGAGGAGATGGAACGAGGAGGAGGAGGAGGCAGCGGACGAGGAGGAGGAGGAGGAGGACGAAGACGATGAGAAGGAGGAAGATGAGGATGAGTAAAACAGACGATGACGATTATGTTGACGGTGATGATGATGATGATGATGATGATGATGATGATGATGATGCTGATGCTGATGATGATGATGATGATGATGCTGATGGCGATGCTGATGCTGATGATGCTGATGCTGATGATGATAATGATGCTGATGACGCTGATGCTGAGGATGACGATGCTGATGATGTTGATGATGATGTCGATGATAATGTTGATGATGTTGCTGATGGTGATGCTGACGATACTGATGATGATGATGATGATGATGATGATGATGATGATGATGAAGATGATGATGATGATGATGATGATGATGATGATGATGATGATGATGATGATGATGATGCTGATGATGCTGATGCTGATGATGATGATGATGATGATGCTGATGATGCTGATGCTGATGCTGATGCTGATGAATGTGATGGTGATGGTGATTGTGATGATACTGATGAAGCTGTTCATGATGATGAGGGCGGAGGAGAAGGAGGTGGAAGTGAAGGGAGGGGAAGAGACATGGCATAAGGAGGTGGAGGAGGAGGACGAGGAGGAGGAGGAGGATGAGGAGGAGACATGAAGAGCAGGGATTTTCAATGCGTCGGGTACACGTCCCGAATCAACAGAATTTGGCAATCTGTGGACTTGATGCGGCCACCAGAGGGACCCGAGACGACGAGACATTCAGCGCCACAATCAACACATTTCACAAATCTGCAGATGTCGCCTGCTCCGGGTTGAGCGGTTTGGTCCCTCTCCAGATTCAGGGGGGGGTCGGCACCCAAGCGCGGAAGCAACGGACGAAACCTGCATTATATCCGTAAGGGCTTCGCCCCATGCCGCCGGCCCCGTGTCTCGGATAATGGGAGATGCAAAAGCTAAATCATGAGGTCTGGGCGCCGCCGTGAAGCAGTGTCGGGACCTGTTTGTTTTTCGACCCTGACCCCGCCGATCTGCGCCAGGGGTGCCACCGAATTTCAGGAATGTGGCAAATCCCATGTGTTTTTGGACCCTGACCCCGCCGATCTGCTTGAGGGGTGATACCGAATTTAAGGAATGTGGCAAATCCCATGTGTTTTTGGACCCTGACCCGGCCGATCTGCCTGAGGGGTATACCGAATTTCAGGAATATGGTCAATCCCATGTGTTTTTTGACCGTGACCCCGCCTATCTGCGTGAGGGGTGCCACTGAAGTTCAAAAATGTGGCAAATCCCTTTTGTCTTTGGACCCTGACCCTGCGGATCTGCGTGAGGGGTGTAAGTTTTCACCCTCCAAAAAAGTTTGAGAACCCTCCCAGGGCGTGGTAGTTCTGCTGGCCCTCCCCTCGCGCGTTCATCAACAAGGAACAGTAAGCAGCAAGAAGCATAACTGTAACAGTGGAAACTGGAAGCTGCAACTGGCACAGGGAGCAGCACATTCCCAGCCTACTGCCTGGTGGCCCCGCAAGGGGGCCGGCGGATTTTGACGGCCCCATGAAACGTGACGAACCTTTGCAACGGCGTATTGGTGTTTCAGGCGCCGCACGGCGATCGTCGAGCGCGTAATCCGGCATGCGGCGCTTCTGGGCCAGAGGCCGCGGCCAGGGCTGCAATGACGGATGATGCGTGGGGGCGAATGCGATGATATGGAGCGATGAATGATGATTCCTCGCCATCGTGGATCCGTCATCGGCTCTACAAGAGTTAAGTCGTGCAGTGAGGTAGTCATCTTGCGTTGGCAGGGCAGGGCCCCGCCCGGTGGGGTTCCTAGAATCGTGTGAAAGGGGGGCAGCTTGGCGCGGTCGGGACTGTGGTCAACCTTCGCCCGCCAACTCGCGTGGAAGTAACAGACGGAACTTGCATCATCTTGGCGCCCCCATGAACGTGACAGCTTCATGCAACGGCGTAGTACTACTACTGCCTTCCTCATTACTGCTACTACTCTTACTATTATTATTACTATTACCACGACTACCACTACTATGTACTACTATTACTACTACTACTACTACTACTACTACTACTACTACTACTACTACTACTACTACTACTACTACTACTACTACTACTACTACTACTACTACTACTACTACTACTACTACTACTACTACTACTACTACTACTACTACTACTACTACTACTACTACTACTACTACTACTACTACGACTACTACTACTACTACTACTACTACTACTACTACTACTCTACTACTACTACTACTACTACTACTACTACTACTACTACTACTACTACTACGAGTCCTACGACTATCACGACGACGAATCACTACTACGACTACGATTGCGACTACCACTATCATTACCACCACCACCACTCCTACGACGACTACTGCTACTACTACCACTACTACTACTACTACTTCCACTACTACTTACTACTACTACTACTACTACTATTACTGCTACTACTAGTACAAGTAGTAGTAGTAGTAGTAGTAGTACTACTACTACTACTACTGCTACTACTACTAGTACTACTACTAAAATTACTACTACTACAACTACTACTACGACTACTACTACTACTACTACTGCTACTACTACTACTACTACTACTACTACTACTACTACTAACACGAAGACTTCATTATCACTACTACTTCTCCCCTGCTATCACTACCACTCGTACTAGTACTTTTACTACTACCACTACAACTATTACCACTACTACTACTACTACTACTACTACTACTACTACTACTTTTACTACCACTACTACTACTACTACTATTACTACTACTACTACTACTACTACTGCTACTACTACCACTACGACCACTACTATAACTAGTACTACTACTTCTACGACTACTACGACTACTACTGCTACTACTGCTACTACTGCTACTACTACTTCCCGTCCTACCACCACTACCATTATTACTACACCTACTACGATTACTACTGCTACTGCTACTACTGCTGCTGCGACTACTACTACTAATACTACTACTAGTACTACGACCACTCTTCTTCATTACTACTGCTACTACAACTGCTACAACAACAACTACTACCACTTGTACTACTACTACTACTACTACTACTACTATTACTACTACTACTAGTTTCAAAGATGTTATTATTGTCGCTGCTACTGCTACTACTACCACGACCACTACTACAACGACTGCGACGATTAGTACGAGTACCATTTGTACGATTTTGATTACTTCTACCACTCATGCGACTACTACGACCACGACGACTAATATTACGAAGACTACGACTACTACCACTTCTTCACCATCACGGCAACCATTATTTTTACTACTACTCCTACTACCATATATTACCACTTCTACAACCTGCTACTGCTTCTACCACCGCTAATACTCCTGCTACGACCACTTCTACTATTATTATTACCAGTACTGCGACTACTACTAGTACGACCACCACTACTACTACAAATGGTATTGCTACCACTACTACCACTACGATTACCACTAGTACTACACCTGCGACTACGGCTACTACTACCGTTCCTCCTGCTACCACTGACTACGACGACTACGGTGACAATTCTACTACTACTACTGCTACTACTACTCCTATTACTACTACTACTACTACTACTACTACTACTACTACTACTATTCTACTAATACGACCAGTACCAGCATTAGTGTTACTACTACCGCGACGACTATTATTTCTACTGCTACGCGTACGACGGCGACGACGATTTTTCTCTTGGTGCGACTACTACTTATACGACAAAGTTTGTTGCTATGTTCACGACTACGATTACGATTGCCACGACTACTACTACTACTGGTACTAGTACTAGTACAGCCAGGGCGACGACGACGACGGCGATTGCTGCTAGTACTACTACGACTACCACTATTACTACTACTACCTACTACCTACTACCTATTACCTACTACTACTGCTACCTACTATTATTATCACTACTACTACTACTGCTTCTACTACTACTACTACTACCAGTGCTACGGCTATTACTACTACTACTACAACGACTCGAACCACCACTACTTTCATTATTACTACGACGGCAACTACGACTACTACTACTACTACTACTACTACTACTTTTACTACTACTACTACTACTACTACGTTTACTATCACTACTACTACCTTTACGTTTACTACTGCTACTATACTACTACCACTCCTACTACTTTTACTATTACTACTACTACTATTACCGCCATGACTACTACTACTACTACTACTACTACTACTAATACTACTACTCCTACTACTACTGCTGCTACTACTACTACTACTCTTACTACTACTATTACTACTACTACTTGTTACTTCCACTACTACCATAACTAGGGCTAGGGCTTCTACGACTACTACAACGACCACGTCGACTACTATTACGATACGAGTATTACCATTACTACCAGTAATACTACGACTACTGCTACTACGACTACCATCATTATCACGACTACTATACTACTACTACTACTACTACT
>CAUYUJ010019587.1:52500-55000 GCA_963575745.1 Prorocentrum cordatum | reverse complement strand
CCGGGATTTGGCGGGCGCAGTGCCCCAGGGGCCGTGCAGCGCGGCTGCTGCGGCGCGGCGGCGAGGGCTATGACGCTGCCGCGGCGGCCCCGGCGGCCGCGGCGGGGCCGGCGCCCGCTGCCGGCCGCTCGGCGCGCGAGGCGCAGCCTGACAGCGAGGAGCTGTTCTACCACGTGACGTGCAAGAACACGTTCATTGAGGTGACGGCCGAGCCCGCGGTCGCGGCGGGGAGCCGCCCGCAGTCCGCGCCGCCGCCCTTGCGGGCGAGGTGGCTCGGGACGCAGGCGGGCGGCGCGATCCCACTCGGCGCCGTCGCTCGGCAGGTGCGGGCCCCAGACGGCCAGAAGACGCTCGGCGAGGTCCAGGCCTCGGCGCGCCCAGGCGGGGGGTCGCCAGGGGATCTCGAGCTCGGTCGCCGGAGAGCGGAGAGGCTCGGCGCCATGGCACTGGCCGCCACTGCCAGCGCGGGCAGGGGCCCCGCGCCGCGGGCCGGCCGCGCAGGCCTGGCGGCCGCGAGGGCAGCGCCGCGGAGGTTGTCTGCCCCCTCGCCGCCCCGAGCGGGGAGGCGTCGGCCTGCCAGGGTGGCGGCACCGAGTTGGGCGGAGGGCGAAAGGGTCGCGCGGGTCGTGACGAACGAACAACACGCACCCGTACCCACAGGCGGGACGGAGGGGGCGATGGGTGCGTGTCGTGGGGTGGGGGTCCCCGCTCGAAAGGAAGCGCCCCCCAGGATCCGACAACCCGCACACACACCCATAGCCAGTGCTCCTCCCAGCGTTCCCCCTATGTCACCCCCCACCAAACCACCCCAACCCAACCCGAAGGCTCAGATTTACCCTCGATTTCTAGTGGGGGGGGGTCGGGAAACATAGAAAAAACACGCGTGGAACCCTTACCCCCCCCAACCCGAAATTCGGGTCTTCGGGTTGGGTTGGGGTGGTCTCGTAGGTAGTCACTATGGGTATGGGTGTGTGTTGTTCGTTCGCCAGGTCGCGCTCGCTCGCCTCGACGAGGACCGCCGGGTTCACGCCGACTTCCTGAGCGCGCTCCCGTCGGAGAGCAGCCGCAGCGGCCGGGCCTGTTCGGTGGCCAGCGCGTGCTGCGTGCAGTAGCGAGCCTCGCGCTGGCATCGCTGTGCATTCGCTAGGCCTCAGGGGATGTATCTGTAAACGCTCCCTAGCCCGCTGTTGATGCAGGCCCTCGGCGGATGAGGGTCGTCGATGCAGACCGCTGTGGAGGGCGATCCTCTTCTCCCACTTCTGTTTCAATGCTCCTCGGCAGCACGTTTTCGGGGCAATCTGACTGGCATTAAGATTGCCTCGCATGTCTTCGCCGATGCGCCGTCAAGGCGCGTCAAGGCGTCGTCAAGGTGCGTCGAGGCGCCGTGAAGGCGCGGTTTCTGCATTACCGTTGAAGATGTAAGTTTTAGTGCGTTTCAATGCGATGGTGTTTGCTGCGACGTCATTATTCCAGCTAGCGTGTTGGCTCATCATACGTTCGGATGTCGAGCGCGAGTGCAGTTCATGTGCCAGGTACAGTTGCTCGTCGCAGGGCCTATCCCGTTTAAAGTTTCATATTTGAAGAGGCCATCGTCGATTGCCGCTCGAAAGCGCGAGCACTTTCAGTGTTGGACGTCACCCAGAATTGGCATACATCGGAAAGCAAATCACCGCATACATGCACATGTTCGGAAGGAACTGTGGTTTGCACGATTGAGGATTCTCAGATGGTGGTCCTCTAACGGGCCACTTCTGGACATGGTAGTGACTTCTGGTGGCAATGTGTGAGGCTGTTTTTTTTGAGGGAGGGATTCTTGCAGCATCGCTGATGTGTTTTTGGTTTTCCCTGGTTACGTGTTCGATCATGGGCCCGTTGTTGAACGCAACCGCTCACCTTTCGCGTCGAAAACCGCCGAAGACCGTCAGAAGACCGCCAAAGCCGAAAAACGCCCGAAGACCGCCGAAGACGGCCAGGAGCGATCCGCCGAAGACGGCCAGGAGCGATGGGTAGCGAAGGGCCCATGGTCCCCAGACCACCGGCGTCATGAATTTTTGTTCAGAACGTCGACTCCCAGAGGTCTGGACCCCTTCTCAGGGACCAGTTGTCTGTCCTGAGTCGTTTTGTTGACGGCCCCGAGGCTGTGGAAGGGCCACAAGAGGCCGTAAGTAGCGAAAAACCTCCCGTCGTGATTATTTCGCGACGCGAGGGTGTCTGGGTCGAACACGTAGCCCTGGTCCTCCTCCTCCTCCTCGAGCGCCTGTCGAGTATGGCTCCACGGTGTGCCTTCTTTTCGTGGGCGCGCGGGCCCCCGCAGACCCGCGCGGCCGCAGCGGCCCGAGAGCTGCGCCCGACTCCCGTCTGGCACCGCCTCGGGCCGAAGGAAGAAAGGGGGGGGGTCAAGCTAGGTGCGCTCGCGTCATATCTGACATCCTACCCCTTCCTCCCATCCCTTACCATGGCGCAGATCCCCTCTCTACTCGCGCAGTCGGATGTCGAGCAG
>CAUYUJ010019587.1:0-47500 GCA_963575745.1 Prorocentrum cordatum | reverse complement strand
AAGTCCGCGCGCATTCCTTCGACCGGCCCTGGGCCCACCTCCCTGGCGCGCCCAGGGGGATCCAGCGCCGATCCAGGAAATCCGCGCGGACCTCGGAGAAACTGTATGTGTGCCGCTTCCTGCTTCGACGACAGCACGGTGGTCAGAGTTGCCAGCATCTCTCAAGCTTCCGCCCTGACCTTCCCAATGCAGGCGGGGCTGATTAGTGGGCCGGGCCTGCCACACCAAAGGCACCCTTCTGCCCTGTGCATCGCGCATCGCGCCCTCTGCCTTCGCGGGGCAAGGGTGCCCACGTGTCCTGTGGCTGTTGGAAGCCATGTTACCACCAGAAGAGTCTTGGGCCTGTCGCGTGTCCTGTGCATTCACCCCCGCCTCACAACGTCGACCCCGACGGGTCTCGACCCCTTCACTGGCACCCGGTTTTCATCCTGAGTCGCTTCTTGAAGACCCCAAGGCCCAGCAAGGGCCCCCAGAGGCCGAAAATGGAGGAAAACCTCCCGCACTCCTGGGGTTGCAAGGAAGCAGGTGTGTGGAAGGGATCTGGGGAGGCAGGGGGAGGAGGAGGAGGAGGAGGAGGAGGACCAGTGTAAACCCAAGACTCACCAACGATGTTGGAAGAACCCCCCCCCCAATGTCCTTCTTTATTAGCCCTTACAACGGTTCATTTCCACAGAGGGAACTGCCTCGTTGGAAGACAACTGTTTGAAGACCCTGAAGCATGCCAAAATATTATTCTCGGTATTCCAACGCCACGGATGAACCTGCTTGTTGCGTCTTGACCATCCTGAATCGTGCCAGAACGCCATTCCTGGGACCGTAACTCCTCGAATCATCGTAACTGTTGCGCCCTCGAAATCGCTAATCCTTCCGAAACACCAGTTCTGGTATGTCGATCATGGGAATCCGTTGAACTCTTGCAAATGTTTAATCAAATGTGCGCGTCGCCAGGGCGAGAGCCACATTTTGAAAACGGCCCACCCTCAATCCGTAAAACTCTTGCAAATGTTTGAAACAAATGTGCGCGGCACTAGGCGAGAGCCACATTTTGAGAAGAAACCGCCCTCAATCAGTGAAACTCCTGCGACTGGTTAGAATGAATGTGCGCAGCGCTCAAGCGAGAGCCACATTTTGGTGACGACTCGCCCTCAATTCGTGAAATGCTTGCAAATTTTTAGAACGAATGTGCGCGGCGCGAAGGCGAGAGCCACATGTTGAAAGCCACCCGCCCTCAATCCGTGAAGCTCTGGCAAATGGTTGAATCAAATGTGCGCGGCGATTTTGAAAACGAGCCGTCTTTAATTCGTGAAAGTCTTGCAGATTGTTTAAATCAAATGTGCGCGTCGCTAAGGCGAGAGCCACATGTTGAAAAAGACCCGCCTTCAATTTGTGAAATTCTTGCAAATGTTGAAACGAATGCGCGCGGCGCTAAAGCGAGATCCACAGTTTGAAAACCATCCGCCCCCAATCCGTGAAGCTCTGGCACATGCTTAAATCAAATGTGCCCGTCGCCAGGGCGAGAGCCACATTTGAAAAGCATCCGCCCTCAATCCGTCAATCTCTGGCAAAAAAATAAGATTAACTGTGCGCGGCGCTAAAGCGGGAGCCACATTTTGGAAACGACCCGCCTTCAATCCATGAAGCCCTTGCAAATGTTAAACAACGAATGTGTGCGGCGCTAAGGCGAGAGCCACATTTTGAAAACGACCCGCCCTCAATCCGTGAAATTGTTGCCAATGTGTAAAACGATTGTGCGCGTCGCCAAGGCGAGAGCCATATTTTGAAAAGACCCGCCCTCCATCTGTGACATGTTTGGACATGTTGAAGTTTCAGGGTCACAAATGGTGAGGCAGTCTGAGGCGAAACGCCCCGCCCGCCCTAACAATTGGCCTCGGGGTGCGACAGGGAGGAGTTATGTAGAAAGAAAAGGACTGCAGGAGGAGGAGGAGGACGACGTCGAGGAGGAGGAGGAGCAGGAGGAGGAGGAGGAGGAGCAGGAGGAGGAGGAGCAGGAGGAGGAGGAGGAGGAGGAGGCGGACGACGAGGACGACGAGGAGGAGGGCCCGTGCCCGCCGGGAGGCCACGCCGCTGCCTGGCTCCTCCCCGGGCCTGGGCGCCCCGCTCGCGGGCGGCGTGAAGCCCCCCACCATGGGCGCCGTGGGCGGGCTTGGCGCCGCGAACACGGCCTGCGCACCGCCCCCCGCCGCCCCTCGGGGGACCCAGACCCCCTCGAGTCCTCCTCCTCCTCCTCCTCCTCCTCCTCCTCCTCCTCTCCTCCTCCCCTCCTCCTCCTCCTCCTCCTCCTCCTCCTCCTCCTCCTCCTCCTCGTTCGTCGTCCTCCTTCTCGTCGTCTTCGTCGTCGTCGTCCTCCTCTTCCTCCTCCTCCTCCTCCTCCTGGCAGCGGCGCGGGTCCTCCGCGCGCCAGTGTTCTGTGGTCGGGAGCCGGCGGACACGTCCGCCGCCCCCCAAAAAATTGGACGGTCCCCCCAGGGTGGCCGACTGTCTGACACAGCGGGACCCAGGAGGGAGGGGCCTGCCATCCCTCCTCAATCCCTCCTCGACCCCCCCTCCCCCGCCCCCCCCTCGCCCCCCTTCATCAGGCCCTGCCCGGGGAGGAGGGAGGGAGAGGCATCCCGAGGAAGGATGGGGCGAGGGAGGGTGGAGAGCCAGAGGGGGACGGGAGGGGGGGGGGACAGCGGGGGCTGAGAGCCCGAGGAGGGGCGTGAGGGGGGGTGGGGGGCAGCGCAAGGAGGGGGGCGGTGAGGGGGGAGAGGGGGGGGCAGAGGGCGCACCCCTGCTTCTTCGACGGCGCGAGGGCCCGATCCACAGCTTGCGGGTGTGAGGCCAGCGCCTGCTGAGAAGCAGCCTCCTTCCGAGAAGCCGCCCTCCCCCCCCCCTCCCCCCTGCCCCCCTGTGGTGCGCGCCGCCGATCGTGCTTCCCTGGGGGGCCACCTGCGGCTCCCTCGGGCCTGCCGGGTGCCAGGGCCGCGGAGCGAGCACGGCTCTGGCGCTCCCTCGCTCGGTCCCACGGGCGATTGCACAGCTGCCGCTCGTGGGTCCCGCCCGGCCGCGGCCGCTGTCGGTCTTGGACCGTAGGTGTTGATAGGTGCTGTTGGGCATCGTGCTTCTTGCTGATGACTCCCATACCCACCTCGGGCGTGCCAGTGGGAGGTTGCGGGTCGAAGTTGGGGAGGAGGAGGAGGAGGAGGAGGAGGAGGAGGAGGAGGAGGAGGAGGACCGAGGATCGAGAAGGAGCATCGAACAGTAGGAGCAGGAGGGGGACAGAACCCAGGATCGAGGAGGAGGAGGAGGACGACGAGGACGAGGAGGAGAATGAGGAGGAGGAGGAGGAGGAGGAGGAGGAGGAGGAGGAGGAGGAGGAGGAGGAGGAGGAGGAGGAGGAGAGGGGGCACGGGGAGGGACAGGGAGCGAGCGCTAACGCTGCACACGCCTTGCCTGCCGAAAACGGGCGCACACCCCTAGCCCCTCGGGCACATTGCACCTTCACCTTCACTGTAGGTCCTCGTCATCGCTCGAGCTGCTGCTGCTGCTGCTGCTGCTGCTGCTGCTGCTGCTGCTGCTGCTGCTGCTGCTGCTCCAGCTGGGACTGGGCGAGACGTCCACGTGGTTGGGCGGCGTCGGCTCTGCTGGACGCGCTGCCTGGGGACCCCTTTGCACGGCCCATACACCTGGGGGTAGGTGTGCTCGCTCGTGCCCTTGTTCGCCATGGGCTTACCCATGAGCTTCCGCAAACGGCTGACCATCACGCTGTTAGACGGCGCAGGAATGCTGGATGTCACGCTCGTGTGGCTCTTCTTGCCGATCTTCACATTCGTCGACTCATTGTTGGCGAACTGGTCCTCGACTTGAGGGATGCTTGTGTCTTGAGTCCAGCCCAGTGGCTGAGACGGCGCATTTCTGGAGAAGCGCCCACAACGGACGCCAACTCGGCCCTGACACTTCAGACGTCAACTCGGCCCGAAGACTACGTTCGCTAAGCAGCCGAACGCAGTGGTCAATTCAGCTCCAACAGTTCGTTCGTCACGACTCGACTTGTGTCGTCATCGTCGTCGTCCTCGCGTTTGTCCCGCAAGACGGCTCGCATGGTTCTCGGCTCTGCGCCAGGAGCAGCCACGCAAGCGGCGGGCTGCAGCGCGCGCCGCGGCGGCGGCCCCGTTGCCCACGGCGGCGGGGGCCCACGCCAGGGCGGCGCCAGCGACCGCGCGCGGGACGCCCTCCGCGGGGGCCCTGGTCGGGCCAACCTCCGCCGCGGAGGTCAGCTTCAGCGGCCGTGCTGCAGCCCGTTTCCAGACTCCGGTCGGCCCATCGCCAGCGCCGGGTTGGGCGAGACCGAACCCCGTCCCCGCGTCGCGCCGGAAACGAGGTGGGATGGCTAGAGGAGGAGGCGGATCCTCGAGGAGGAGGAGGAGGAGGAGGAGGAGGAGGCGGAGGCGGAGGCGGAGGAGGAGGAGGAGGAGGAGGAGGAGGAGGCGGAGGCGGAGGAGGAGGAGGAGGAGGCGGAGGAGGAGGAGGAGGAGGAGGAGGAGGAGGAGACGAGGCTCGAGGAGGAGACGAGGTGGAGGAGGAGGGCCGGGGGCCGAACCGGAGGAGGAGGCCCGAGGTTCGAGGAGGAGGAGGAGGAGGAGGAGGAGGAGGAGGAGGAGGAGGAGGATCGAGGAGCAGGAGAGGAACAGGAATGGGCAGGAGGGCCGAGGCTCCCAGAGGAGCAGCGAGGAGGATCGAGGAGGGCGGAGGTTCGCGGAGCTGGGCCCCGCGGCCGCGCACGAGCCGTTTCGGGCCCGAGGGGCGCCGCCGGGCCCATCCCAGGCGAGGCGTCTGCGCCCGGGCCCCGCACTGCGCCGCGGGAGGGAGGGGCCGGGTGCAGCGTTCAGGGGGGGCGGGATCGAGCAGTGGCGAAGCGTCTTGGCTCGCCTATAGCCCTACCGAGCAATGCTCTAGGAACCTTTTTGTGGCTTCCACGAGGTGTTCTTCGACCATGTCTGGCGGAGCCTGTCTTGTTTTGACACATCTGGCTCGGCTTATGTTCTAAGAGCATCGTTTTTGTTCTTGGAACATCTGGGGGTTCTAAGAACCTTTCGTGGTAGGACTAATAGGAGTGCCGGGGCGGTCGGTCCCTGCTCAAGTTTTGGGGGGGAGGCCGGCCCCGCGGGAACGAAGTTCCTGGAGGTCCTGGCGTCGCAGTGGTTTCGCAGCGGGCGTTGTCGCCCAGCTTCGGGCCCTAAGCACCCTCACAGATCGATCCGCCTCGAGGAATGGCGCAGGAATATGGGGTCGAGGGCTCCGGTCGTGATTTTTCGCAATGTTGCCATTGTTCTTCAATGTTGGATTTCAGGGCTTTGAGGTTCTCAACCCGGTCCCCCTCGAGTCACGAGAAACAAAGCACGACGGGAGTTCCCTGCAACACGCATCTAAAAATAAATTATCCCGGCGAAGCAACCTAACAGCGATGTGTATAAGCATATTTGGAAGCATTCCCCTTAAGATTCAGGTGAGAATCCAGTTGTAGAATTCTGCTGTTCTCGCAGTCGCAGTCGCATTCGCAATGACAGTCGCAGTGCCAACGGCCTCAGGATCCAATGGAATCCTAAGGATTCCTAGGGATTCCTAAGGCATCCTTAGGCATCCTTAGGAATCCATAGGAATCCTTAGGAAACCTTAGGAATCCTTGGGAAACCTGATTCCTAGGGATCCCTAGGGAATCCTCAGGGTTCCTAGGGAATCCTAAGGATTCCGAAGGATTCGCCTGCCTCGGCCTCAGCCTCAGCCTGCCTCAGCCTCAGCCTGTCACAGCCTCAGCCTCAGCCTGTCTCAGCCTCAGCCTGCCTCAGCATCAGCCTCAGCCTCAGCCTCAGCCTGCCTCGGCTTGCCTCGGCCTCAGCCTCAGCCTGCCTCGGCCTCAGCCTCAGCCTCAGCCTGCCTCAGCCTCAGCCACAGCCTGCCTCAGCCTCAGCCTCAGCCTGCCTCAGCCGCAGCCTGCCTCAGCCGCAGTTTGCCTCATCCTCAGCCACAGCCTCAGCCTCAGCCTCAGCCTGCAGCTTCAGCCTCAGCCTCAGCCTGCCTCGGCTTGCCTCAGCCTCGGCCAGCCTCGCCTCAGGCCTCAGCCTCAGCCTCAGCGTCTCAGCCTGCCTCAGCCTCAGCCTCGGCCTGCCTCAGCCTCAGCCTCAGCCTCAGCCTGCCTCAGCCTCAGCCTGCATCAGCCTCAGCCTAGCCTCAGCCTCAGCCTCAGCCTCAGCCTCAGCCAGCAGCCTCAGCCTCAGCCTGCCTCGGCCTCAGCCTCAGCCTGCCTCAGCCTCAGCAGCTCAGCCTCAGCCTCAGCCTCAGCCTCAGCCTCAGCCTCAGCCTCAGCCTGCAGCCTCAGCCTGCCTCAGCCTCAGCCTCAGCCTCAGCCTCAGCCTCAGCCTGCCTCAGCCTCAGCCTCATCAGCCTCAGCCTCAGCCTGCAGCATCAGCCTCAGCCTCAGCCTCAGCCTGCCTCCAGCCTCAGCCTCAGTCAGCCTCTCAGCCTCAGCCTCAGCCTGCATCAGCCTCAGCCTCAGCCTCAGCCTGCCTCAGACTCAGTCTCAGCCTGCCTCAGCCTCAGCCTGCCTCAGCCTCCTGAGCCTGCCTCGACCTCAGCCTCAGCCTCAGCCTCAGCCTGCCTCAGCCTCAGCCTCTCAGCCTCAGCCTGCCTCAGCATCAGCCTCAGCCTCAGCCTCAGCCTGCCTCGGCTTGCCTCGGTCTCAGCCTCAGCCTTCCTCGGCCTCAGCCTCAGCCTCAGCCTGCCTCAGCCTCAGCCTCAGCCTGCCTCAGCCTCAGCCTGCCTCAGCCTCAGCCTCAGCCTGCCTCAGCCGCAGCTTGCCTCAGCCTCAGCCTCAGCCTCAGCCTGCCTCGGCTTCAGCCTCAGCCTCAGCCTGCCTCGGCTTGCCTCAGCCTCAGCCTCAGCCTGCCTCGGCCTCAGCCTCAGCCTCAGCCTGCCCCAGCCTCAGCGTCAGCCTCTCAGCCTCAGCCTGCATCAGCATCAGCCTCAGCCTCAGCCTGCCTCAGCCTCAGCCACAGCCTGCCTCAGCCTCAGCCTGCCTCCGCCTCAACTTCAGCCTGCCTCGGCCTCAGCCTGCGTCAGCCTCAGCCTCAGCCTGCCTCAGCCTCAGCCTGCCTCAGCCTCAGCCTCCGCCTGCCTCGGCGTGCCTCAGCCTCAGCCTCAGCCTGCCTCGGCCTCAGCCTGCCTCGGCCTCAGCCTGCCTCAGCTCGGGCATTCAAAATATGGCACAGGACTCGTGCTCTGGGAACATGAAGATCACGAAGTGGCCCACCGTTGGCTGGAATGGTGTTCCCACGAAGAACACAAAGTGACTTACAGCTGGCTCCGGGCATTCAAATTGTGTCCTGGGAATGGTGTTCTGGGAACACAAAGAACACGAAGTGGCCTACAGCTGGCTCCGGGCATTCAAATGTGGCCTGGGAATGGTGTTCTGGGAACACGAAGAACACGAAGTGGCCTATTCAAAATGTGGCCTGGAAATGGTGTTCTGGGAACACGAAGAACACGAAGCGGCCTACAGTTGGCTCCGGGCATTCCACATGTGGCCTGGGAATTGTGTTCTGGGAATGGATTCCTAAGCATTCCTAAGAATTCTTGAGGATTCCTAAGGATTCCTCTGGCTGTAATTACGTTTGTCCGGTTCCTTGTCCGGATCCCGCCCAGACCCCCTTGGGGCGTCAAGATGCTCTCTTTTGCTCCCACTAGAAACCTATCAGCAAAAGCTGTTAGGTAAAGATGCGTTTAGATGCGATCGCGCCCTGTTGCAGGCAAGAAGCCCATTGTATCTAATAGTCTGCAGGGGCGACACTTATATACATACGCACACCTGTATGTATGTATGTATGTATGTATGTAGATGTGTATATATATATATGTGTATATATAGTATATATAAGATATTAGATGCGTCCCCTGGCCTGCACGGGAACGCCGCCGTATCTAAACGTGTTTGTTTTTTTTTCAGCATAGCAAAACATTTGGGACTGCACCTATTCTTTTCTCAAGAAAACATCTCTATCCGTATCGATTTCCAAACAGAATGGCGCTGCTGCGCCGTATACATTCGTATATAATTTTGTCTGAACGGATGCTGTTGGCTGTGCTTTCGGAGCGAACAGGATCTATTATACAGGTCGAAGCAATGAACAATGGGATGGGGATGGTGGGAAGCCGTAGCGATGAGGAGTGAGGAGATGAGCGACGACAACAAAAACGTCGAGGAGCAGGATGGATAACATCGATGAAACCAGCTTGAGGAGAGAATTGGGAAGGAACAGGGAACACTAGGAGGGGGAGAGCAAAGAGGGGGAGGAGGCGGAGGACGAGGACGAAACGGATGCGTCAAATCGACGGTGAAGGGGGTGCTGCGGGCAAGGAAAAGAGCAGATGAACACCGAGGAGGGTGGATGAGGAGGATCCAAGAGGAGTGAGGAGCGAGAATGGTCGATCGCGGGTGTGCGCAGAGGACTCGAAGGACGATCGTGACGGCGGTAATGGGGATGACGAGGAGGAGCATGAGGCTGACCATTGCGGGGGAGCGCCGATGAGGTTGACGAACATGGGGAGTAAAACGCGGGAGTCCTGAGGGCGAAATTTGGAGGTGTTCGGGGGAGTTGGAGGAGGAGGAGGAGGAGAAATGTGAGGACGAATAAGAGGCGTGAGGAGGGATAGTAAAGTTGATGAGGGTGCATAAGGATCATGATCTGGAGGCATGGGGGAGTGATTTGGACGATGAGCGCGGGCGAGGGGGAAGATGAGGGGCGCGCGGCGAGGAGGCAAGAAGAGCGAGGTGGATGGAGTAGGAGGGAGCGCCAGGAGGATAACGTGGAGGAGGAGGAGTCAGGACGGGGACGGAATAGAGCAATGATTGAAGAGAATGGTTCCTCTGCTTCGTCCTCCTCGTCACCGTGATCGTTCGGGTCGCCCGCCGTGCCCCCATATCCCATCGGTTCGTCATGATTTCTCCCTCCTCTTGGTCGTTGGCGTTCTGACTGGCATGTGTATTGTCTTCCTGTTCGTGGTCATTGAGCGGCATGGGCATGGCAGTGATATGGTGCCGCATATATTCGTAGTTCTGTTTGGTAAACACGTTTCCCAACGGTGGGCGCCATATTGAACCGTATATAAACACACATATATATATATATATATATATATATCAGTATCCCAAAAAATGGCCCCGCATCTAACACTAGTAATCGAACATACCTCCCGTATCAAAACAAACAAGCAATCGTATCTAAACGTATCTGTTTCTGACAGATATCTACTCGTATCTAATTCTCTTAACGAAAACGCTGTAAAACTCAGGTGGTCAGGGAGGAATTCTACATGCCTTGCGGCCCTTCCGAACGCAGCTGCCGCTCGGGAAATGAGCAACCAAGATAGATGTTTAGATGTGCTTGTATCTCTACGTTCGGCCTCTGCGGGCCTTTGCTGGGCGTCGGGACCGTAAACAAAAACTGCTCAAGATGGAAAACCGGCCCCAGGGAATGGGTCGAGACCTCTGGGGTCGACGTCATGTGAAAATCACGACGTCGAGGGTCTGGGAGAGGTTCGAATTTCGAGGTTTTCAGGCGCGTTCGTCGGTTTTCGGCGGCTTCCCAGCCTCAGGATGCCTTCCAGCGGCGGCGCCTCGCCGCGAGCGTTCCGGCTGCGCTCAGATCGCGCCGAACTCGGCCATTGGAGTCCCTTGTTCCGAAAGCCCCCGGGGACGGGGATAGGCTCCCCCGATATCCGACGTTGCAGAAAAATTGCAACGTCGCAGAGAATCACGACCGGAGCCCTTGACCCTATCTTTCTGCGTTATGTTTCGAGCTGGGTCGATATGTGAGGGTCCTGGGGCCCGAAACTAAGCGAAAACGCCCGTTGTGAAACAGTTGCGACGCCAGGATCTCAGGGATAGGCTCAGGGGGGAACGCATCGACCCCCGCTCGCCCATCGATCGCCGCAGGCCCGCCTACGATTCCCATTTGAATCAATTTGGCTCGATTCCCAGACCTCCTCGCGTTGTGACAAACATCACGACGGATGTTTTTTTTCGCTGTTTTCGGCCTCCAGAGGCCATTCCGGGGCCTCGGGACCGTCAAGAAACGACTCAGGATGAAGAGCCGGTCCTGGGGACGGGGTCCAGACCTCTCGGGGTCGAAGTTGCGAAAACATCGCGCCATTGGGGGACCGGACTCACCAGCATCGGCCCGGGCCAGCCAGAGCCTGGCGCGGCGGTTCGATCGAGATTCGACTCGGGGCACGCCGCTTGCGATGGCATCCATGCCCCACGCGGCCCCATGCCCGATGCCCGAGCCAGCCTTGGCCTGCCTGGGCCTGGCCCCCCCCTTGATCGTTGCCCCCCGAAACGGAGGGGTTGTGGTGGCTGCCTTGATGGGCTTGCTATCCACCACCACCACCATCAGCTGGAGGGGGGAAGAAGGCGGAGGATGAGGAGGAGGAGAACAAATAGGAGGAGGAGGAGGAGGAGGAGGAGGAGGAGGAGGAGGCGGAGGCGGAGGCGGAGGAGGAGGCGCGGAGGCGGAGGAGGAGGCGGAGGAGGAGGAGGAGGAGGAGGAGGAGGAGGAGGAGGAGGAGGCGGAGGCGGAGGCGGAGGCGGAGGAGGAGGAGGAGGAGGAGGAGGAGGAGGAGGAGGAGGAGAGGAGGGGAGGGGGAGGGGAGGGGGAAGGGGAGGAGGAGGAGGAGGAGGAGGAGGAGGAGGAGGAGGAGGAAGAAGAAGAAGAAGATGACCCCCTCCCCATCTACGTGTGGTGGTGGCGTTGGAAAACAACCTTACCATGCCTCCTCCCGAGGAAGGAAACACGGCCCGAGCATGATTTCTCGAAGCCCCGCCCGGGATTCTTGGGTCGGCGTTGGCTCCCCTGCCGGCGCCGCGGCGCCTCCCGTGGCACCGATACGAGAAGTCCCCGCGGGGCGCCGAGAAGTCATGTCTGTGCCGCTGCTTCGGTTTCAAATCATGGGAGCCTTGTGTACCTTCGTAATTCCGTAATGCGGGATGACGATTAATAAAACATTGGAGAGAGCAATAAAAAAAACAAATTCTGCTATTTCTGCACAAATTCCTGACTGGAGGAGAACGATTTAAAAAAATAGTTGTCCAGCCCGCGGCCGGTTTTTTCTAATCGTCATCCCGGGCGCCGCCGCGTGAAAACGACCCCCGGTCATTTACTAATCGTCATCCTACATTATTTAGCGTCGACTAGATTCGATTAGCGTTTGGGAGTCGACGAGACAGCCACGATTTGGCGTCGGCGAGCGTCGATCAGCGTCGTTCTGGCGTCGATTGTCGTCGATCTCGCGTCCATTAGCGTCGACACGCAAGAGCCGACAGGATGGTATGGGAGGCTCCCCTGAGTTGCCACCGAACGCTGTTTGGCCCTCCACCCCCCGCGAGCAGCCCCTCGCCAGCGGCCGCGGCCCTCTGCCGCGGCATGTCCGACGCGTCGGGCGAGGAGTGGGTGGACGGCGCGGAGGACCGGGCGCGCGCGGGCGTTCTGGGGCCGAAGAAGAGGAAGACCGAGCACGGAAAGGAGGGGCACAAAGACCGGCAGCAATGCGATCCTGTTCCTTTGGAACCGGATTCGCTGTCGGTGTCGCCGCGGCCTGTGGCCGTTTGAAGCAGAAGGCCGCCTGCCCGGCAGCGGCCGCTGCTGGTTGGGGACGACATCAGTTGCTGGGCGCTGTGCCGATGTGTGTTCCGTGTCTATCTGGGGCGTCCAACAAGACAGCAGGGCTCGACCCACGGTCGGGACTCTTTGCTCTGCGTGTCGCGACGCTGGTTCTGGCCCACCGCGCTTCGGCGCGGCACGCTGTCCTCGGAACCCGAAAAATCCCATAGCATTGTGGAAGTCGATTGTTGGAGAGGAAACATGCTGCCAAATGGTTTCCAGATGTCTACAGGATGTTTCAAGCATGTTTTAAATATTTCTTTAAAAGGAGAAAACATGGCTGAAACATTTTTAGACCATGTTTTACACACTTTGAACGCACCTTTAATTCAATGGTAGGATTATTAGAGTGTTCATTGTCATGGCATCCACGAGCATAGCATGCACTTTTCGAGCTCCGCGCGAATTTCCTGGATCGGAACTGTGCCCCCCTGGCGGCGCTTCAGGCGCCGCCCCTGGCGCGTGCCGCGCGCCATGGAGGGGGTTCCAGCGTCAACCCAAGAAATCCGCACGAAGCTACCAACAGTCACGTCATGTATTCCTCAAAATCCTTTCCCAGCCACCCATCGTCAACGTACGTCCCGAGCCTTTCCGAGCCTCCTGCCCCGTGGAGCGGAGCGACACGCTATCCACTCGCAGGGCACAGAGTGTCGCCGGGCCCCCCGCCGCGATACGCTAAGCAAAAGCTCTTGGCCGTACACTGTTTTTTTTGGTTTCGTGGGCCGCTTCCGTGCTGATTCAGCCTCTGTAGCAAAAGGCGGCACGAGGACACAACGAGGGACGTCGGGGGAAGGAGAAGCAGCACCACCACCAGGGGTGCCACCTCGAAGGAGGACGTGTCAGCGATGCCTCCCCGAGCGAGGGAGAGGGGCGGGCTCGAGCGAGGACTGGGGGACCACACCGCCGGGGGGGCCCCCCTCGGCTCCTCCCGCTGGTGGTCCCTGGTGGTGGTGCCGCCTGCTCCTTCGTCGGAGGATGCGGAACCAAGAGAGAGCGAGCGAGCACAAAGGCAAAACGAGCACGGAAAACATTTCTCAGCTTTGAGTTGGGCATGTCCCTCTACAAGAGCAATATGATGCGCATCACCGTGACAAGAGTTTCTTTCGATCTGCCTTCGCCAATCGCGCATCCGCGCGGAGTAGTTCGGAGTAGAACTACTCCAACTACTCCGCGCGTGGGCGCATCGCGCTCGATGACTTATGGGGTTTGGAGCGGGGTCGTTTTTTTTAATCCGGTTTTGGGTAACAGAGTTATAGCATTAAGCGGGTCCGAAACTACTCCGCCGAATGACACAGCCATCATGCCATGTTAGGAATATTGAAGGGGGCATGAGATATCATCAGCATGGCAAAGTGAAGAAATTGTTGCTCCGGCTCTAAATGCAAAACGTACAAACATAGTCAGGGACTTCTTTTTTTGTTTGGGGGGACATTCTTGCGTTTTTGTTGCCATGCTTGATCTGTCTTCCAAAATCCGCCTGCGGGAGGACATGCCAGACTTGAGTTCAGGGCGAGCCTTAGCAGGCCGCCCTGCAGAAGCCTCAGCAGGGAGCGCCGTTCGTCCGCGAGAGGGGCGGCCCCGGCAGAGGGCCTTGGCATCGCTCGGACGTGTGCTCTGTTCTTTCTCGGCGAGGGCAATCGAGGAGCATCCTGGACCATCGAGCAAAAAAAACACGCACAACATAGAAACATGCACGGGGAGTGGACGTCCGAGCGATGGCAAGGGGTGGGGGGGGGGGGGAGGTTGGGGGCCGGGGTGGCCCATGGCGCGGGTTCGATAAGGGGAGGGGGGAGGCTCGAGGCGTTGGGCTCGAGAGGCGGCTTTTGGTGTTTGTTTTTGCTGTTTTTTTAGGTTTCCGTGGGCCGTGGTCGGGCTCGGGAACGCTCAAGACGGGTCAGGGGGGAAGAGCTGCACCTTGTGGACTCCGGGAAAGCGTGAGAAACAACAAGTGTGATAAAAGTGTGATTGAACACGAGTGGGATTACATGTTGTTTATCACACGTGTTTTTTATCACCCTTGTTTTCTCAATCAATTGTGTATCACACTTGTTTTTGTTCACGCTTGTTTTTATCATACTGGTTCTGGGGAGTGATTCGGAGCGGAGTTGCTCTTCGCCCCCCTCCTTGACTGCTTGCGAAGATCTCACGGCGGGCGCTGCCGACCTCTAATGGCGACGACGACAACGACGACGACGACGACGACGACGACGACGACGAGCGTTCTCGGGGGGCACCAGGCGGACTCGGGGAGGGTTTCTGGGAATTGCTTCGGAGCGGACTTGCTCTTAGCCCCCCTCCTTGACCCATTGCGAAGGCCTTACGGCGGGCGCCGCCGACCCTGACGGGGGACGACGGCGACGACGACGACGACGACGACGACGACGACGACGACGACGACGACGACGACGACGGCGGCGGCGGCGGCGATGACGACGGCGCTGACGCTCTGGAGCTGAAAGCTTCTCCCAGTAAGGGCTGCTCTCCCCTCAGGAGAAGCTAGAGGAAAGCTTCTCACAGGGGGGTGTCACAATCCTCGGGACTCCCACCCCTCTGCCCCCTCGGACCCCCCGCTCATCTTTACCCATTCTCTCGGAGCCCATCCGGCGCAGACCCCCTTGGCCGCCTCCAAGGGGGGGGGAGGTCGGACGGGGCCAGGACGAGGAGTTCGATGGTCCCAGAGCATCCAGGAATGCTCGCAGAGCGCTCCGGGACGCTCTGAGGAGGCCGCGACGCTTGGGCGCCAATGAATGGGGGGCGGCAAACATGGGAGGGGAAGAAGGCCCCTGCTGGGGAGGAGGAGGAGGAGGAGGAGGAGGAGGAGGAGGAGGAGGAGGAGGAGGAGGAGGAGGAGGAGGAGGGGGGGGAGGGAGGAGGGAGGAGGAGGGAGGAGCAGGAGGAGGAAGAGGAGGAGGAGGAGGAGGAGAAGAAGAAGAAAAGGAGGATGAGGAGAGGAGGAGGAGGGAGGAGGAGGAGGAGCAGGAGGAGGAGGAGGAGGAGGAGGAGGAGGAGGAGCAGGAGGAGCAGGAGGAGGAGGAGGAGGAGGAGGAGGAGGAGGAGGAGGAGGAGGCGGAGGAGCCCTAGCTTGTCTTTTGGGGGGTGGGGGGGCGGGGCCTCCCGCCTCCCAGGGGGAGCCCCGAGGCGGCCTGCGGCACAGGCAAAGACCTGCGGGCGCCCTTGCGGAGCCTCTCGGAGCGACTCTGGAGAGCCCCCTGCCGGCGCGCGGAGCGCGCCGCGGCCAGACCTCCTCGCGTTGTGGAGACAAATCAGGCGATCGCAGACATAGATCCAGGGGGCGTGAATTCGCAACGGGTCCAGTTCCCATGGGAGTCGCAGATTTCCGCCGCCGAGCGAGGCGGCACCGGCCGCATCTTGGGAAGGGCCCCCCCCCGATCCATGGATTTGGCGCCCGCGCGCCAAATCCATGGATCGCTAGTCCATGTTTGCGCGCCCCCGAACAAATCACGACGTGTGGTTTTTCGCGATCCTCGGCCTATGTCAGGCCGTGGCGAAGCGTCCCAGCTCGCCTATAGGCCTTCCAAATAATGTTCTAAGATGGTCTGCGCGAGATGTTCTTAGAGCATGTCTGGCTGAGACTGTCTTGTTTTAACACATCGGGCTTATGTTCTAAGAACATTGTTTTTGTTCTTCGGACATTTTGGGTTCTAAGAACACTTTGTGGTAGGCCTATAGGAATGCCGGGAAAGTCGGTCCCTGCTCAACTCTAGGGGCCCTCGCTGGGCCTCGGGACCGTCCAAAAACGATTCAGGATGAAAAACCCGTGCCCCTCGAGTCACGAAAAAAAACACGACGGGAGTTGTTTCGCCATCTTCGGCCTCTGGGGGCCCTCGCTGGGCCTCGAAACTGTCGAGAAACGGCTCAGGAGGAAACACCGGTCCCAGGGAAGGGGCCGAGACCTTCGGGAGCCGAAGCTATGACAAACTCATGACGTCGGTGGCCTGTGGGGAGCAGGGGTCGGTGGTTCAAAGAAGGGGTCCTGAGGGATGGGGTCCAGGGGTGGATTTGCATTGTTTTAGGCACCTCGTCCTCGGGCCCCCATGCCCCAGGGCCCCATCTTTGAACCACCGAGGGGGTTCAGCGCCGAGCCAAGAAATCCGCGACGGCCTCCGACCGCCCGACCGTCTATGGTTATGCATACAGTGTGAGCTCGACCATAAAAAGCCTTCCGCAAGAAACCCAACCGTGAGACCCCAGGATGTCCATTGATTTTTGGGATGGGGACGTCACGCTTTCCATCGTAGAACCATCGAGACCCAAGAAACCCAGGGTACTTTGGAGGCAAGCAGGGTGCTTCCTGGCATGGGTTACCACTGTATTCTCAACTGTCCGCGCGGATCTCTTGGATCGGCGCCGCGTTCCCTCCGGCGGCGCCTCCAGCGCCGCCCTTGGCGCGCTCCGCGCGCCAGAGATTTCAGATTTCAAGCAATCCGAGCGGACCGTGAACAGTGAGTGTGTTATGCGTTCTTTTTTTCTCTATATAGGGGGAGGATCCCTCGCCGATCCCTGGTGCCCAGACACAAAGTGTCCACGCCCATATCTATGGCGTGGAGACAATCGGGCATTGTGACAACCACAGCAGCATATCACAGTTGCCTTGAACTCGTGCCCCAAAACCCAAAGTTGAAGTGCAAATGTGATATCCTCCGTGCGTTGCCGCACGCCCAATTCTCAATGCTTCGCACATGTCCACCAGCCCACGCAGGAATGATGCCTAGCGCCAAGGGAAGCTACCATTACCGGGGGAGCGTGGTACTATTTGGATACATCGGGGAGCCTCATTGAGCTAGAGGCCTCATGGATACCCTGAGTCGCCTGGAGTGCCTCCTGGGGGTCTTTTGGTGGCCTCTCAGGGCGTCTTGGGGGCCTCTTTGGGCGTCTTGGGGGCTTCATGGGGGCACCCTAAATATCCCTACCCTGCGAAGGGATCGCGGAACGCGCGCGCATGATCCAGATTCTGCCGCAAATTGCGTGTGCGTGGTACTTCTGCGACAAGGGGCGATGTGCCTGCGCGCAGCAGGCAGTATGATCGTGGCCAAGACAGTGCAACAGTGCAGCAGGAAGGAGGCCGAGTGTCGGAGCAGCGCCCTTCCGACGAGCGGTCTACAGTGGGGCGGGCCGTGAGAATTTCAAGACCTTTGAACACACTTGAGGAAATCAATGGTTTTGGCCTCCTTGGGATCTCTAGGAGGGCCTCTTAGAGACCTCTTGGGCCGTCACAGGGGGGCTTCTTGATTTGTCTTTGTGTCATCTTAGCGTCCTCTTGGCTGCCTTGCAAGCCGTCCTACAGGCCATGAGGCTCCCAAGAAGCCCTCAAGACAGATCAAGCGGCCCCGAAGACGGCCCAAGAGATCTTCAAGTTGAGGTTCTGGCCTTTTCGTGTTTCCGATCGTCCACGACGGCCCAAGAGGCTTATTTGGACCGTCTTGCTTTTCTCTTGGAGCGCTTCAAGACCGTCTTGGGGCACTCTTTGGAAGCCCCTTGGGTGATCTTTGGGTCCTCTTAGGCCGACTTGGGACCCTCTAGGGGGCCTCCTGGGATGTCTTGGAGCTATCTTGGAGGCCTCTCGGAAGCCTCTTGGGCCGTCTTGCTGGGTGTTCAGAACCCCGAACAGGCGAGATCTTCAAGAACTTTCAAAACCTGAAGCCCTCGGGCTCTTCAGGAAGGCCTCTTGGAACTCTCTCGGGCAGTATTACGGGCCTCTTGGGCCGTAGTGAGGCCCTCCCCATGCTATCTTGAGCCGTCTTAGGGGCTCTCTTGAGAGGCTCCTGAGCTGTAGTGGGCCATCTTGAGCCGTTTTGTTGTCAGCTTGTCTGTCTCGGACGACGTCTTGGAGGCCATCTTGGCCGTCTGGAGGCCGAACAGACCGCCACAAAGCAATTTCAAAAGGGGCGATTTTCGCGGGGCACGCGCAAAGGGGGCCTCTAACACTTTAGAAGCCCTCCCAGACAACAGACGAGCATGACGGAAAGAGCGCTAGCGAGAGAAGTTCTGCATAGGGCTGGGGGGGGTCTGGGGGGGGGGGGTCTGGACCGGGCTTTTTTCTAACACGCTCTCCGGGGGTTCTAACACGACCTCCGGGGGCCGTGTTGGCGGCTTTTTCGGCCCAGGACGGTACAAGAGACCACCGAGAGGCCCGAAGACGGCTTAAGATACCTCCAAGACGGTCCAAGAGGTCCCAAGACAGCCCAAGAGCGCTCCAAAAGGGGCGAAGATGGCCCCAAGATGGTCCAAGAAGCCCCCCAGACGGCCCAAGAGGCTCCCACGAGGACTTCCAAGAGCCAAAAACATTGATTTCCGGAAGGTTTTTGGAGGATGTTCGGGCTCTCGCTGTTTCCTAACAAAAACGGCCACACACGGCCCTGGGGGCCTCCGAGGTCGCCCCAAAACGTCCCCAGAAGCCCCCAAACTGTCCACGAGCGCCTCAAGACGGCCCAGGAGAGCCCCAAGACGAACCAAGGAGGGCCGAGGCCCAAGAGCCTCCCAGGAGAGGCCCAAGGGAGCCACAGGAGGCTCACAAGAGGGCCCCGAGAGCGCCCCAAGCCGGCCGAAGCCCCCCAAGACGGTCCAAGAGGGCCAAGGAGGGCCCCACAGAGGCCCAAGAGCCTCCCAGGAGAGGCCCAAAGGAGCCACAGGAGGCTCACACGAGGGCCCCGAGAGCGCTCCAAGCCGGCCCAAGCCCCCCAAGACGGTCCAAGAGGGCCCCAGAAGGCCCCCAAACGTCCCAAAAGACCTTCAATAGGCCTCCAAGAGGCACTCCGAGATGCCTCCAAGAGCCGCTTACGAGGCCCCACCAGAGCGAACCGTGCCGTCAAACACTCTGACCGCCAAGGCTCCTCGGAGCGGACGGTGACATACCACCACGGCCGCCGTCCTACCGTGACTCGCACTCCAGTTTGCTCCAACAAGCATGCATGGCAATCCTTGTGTCCAAATCGCTGCCGCGTGCACGGCCGCCGAACCCCCGAGACCGTGTGAAATATCCGCTCCACGGACCCGCTCTTTCCATTCCCATGCCGGCCCAGGTTCTAACACGCCCACTCCGTGCAGACACGGTGGCAGATTGTTTCATGGACGCGGATGGTGGACCTGCGAACAGCAGGCAATATGCTGGATTGCCCCCTCGTCCCTGTGCCGCGCATGATCCATATCTTGCCGCAGCGTGAATTTTCCATCGTTTCTGACAGGGGTGGTTGGGGGTGTCATAGTGCCAGGTTTCCGCCCCCGCTCAGGGTGCGGAGGGATTGGAAGAGGAAAAAGATTCAGTGGGACTCCGTCAAGGTTTTGGGGGGGGGAACGGGGGCAATCTCCAATGTTCTGTCGCCGCGCTGTCTTTACGCGATCAGGTCCAGGGATGGAGGCCGTCTTCTTTTCCCAATGCTGTTCTCGTTCTAACTCCGCGCACATTCGTCTTACAAGTTTGCGCCAGTTTCGGTGGTTCCTATAAATGAAGTCCAAGGCGTTCCAGCACGGTTCTGCATTGTCCGGACGCAGCAGTGACATGGATCAGCGGTGTTGAAGTCCCAGGGATGGTGTTCAGGCGCGGTTCAGGATTGCCATTTCGAATTTCACGTTGATCCGTCCCGCTGGAATCCTTGGAATTGTGCTTTGGCACGATTGAGGATTCTAAAACGGTTGTCTTCTACTGGGCCACATCCGTCCAGTTCTCTCAGTGAAGATCTACTGTGGTATCGGACTTTTGAAGAGGGAACTCGGAGGGAGCTCTTATTTGTAGCATCGTTGATGCCTCTTGGGTTTACACTGGCCCCCGTTCTCCTCCTCTCGTCCCTCACCGTTCATCCCTCCCTCTCCCCCGCGCGCGGGCGCGCGGGTGGAGGCTGCGAGCGCAGGCGTCACGGGAGCTCGGGTGAAAGCACTTGGCTGGGGATGGACTCCAGCTGGTGTCCACGGGGGCCGGTTCTGAGCGGACTGGTTCGGCGGCAAATCATGGGAGTTTAGTATACCCTCTGAATTCCGTCTTTCGCCTCGATGAGCTTCGAGTAGCGTCTGGGAGATGAGACAGCGCCGATTTAGCGCAGGCTAGCGTCGATTAGCGTCGATCTAGCGTCGATCAGCGTCGATTCAGCGCCGATTTAGCGTCGATCCAGCGTCGATTCGCGTCGATTCGCAAGAGCCGACCAGATGGTAGGGGGAGGCTCCCGTGAGCTGCCACCGACGACTCGTCGGGGGCAGGACGGGCCAGCCTCTCTGCGCGGGCATGGGCCTCTCGGCTGCCCTCCTGCCCTCGGGCCTTCCTCCTTGGGGGGCTCCCGGGTTCCATCGGCTTCCTCGGCAAGCGAGCAAGGCTTCCGGGGGCGGCATAGGGGGGGGTGGTGGCTAGGGGGGGGGGTTGGACATCATGGCGGGGGCCATGATATTTCCCCAGATTTCATGGTGCCTCTTCTTATTTCATTGCGTCCCTGCCCCCCCCCCCCAAGGGCCGCGCACATGCCGCTGGCCATGATTTGCACCCCCTCCCCCTCTTGGACGCCCCCCCTCTTGGCCGCCCCCGAGCCCTAAACTAAAGTGCACGGGCACGGACGCCGGAGGTCCGCACGGAGCTCCTGTGTCGGCGCGGACACCTCCGGCGCCGCCCCCCTGGCGCACCCTGCGCGCCTGGAGAAGGGTGTTCAGCGCCGACCCAGGCAACGCGCGCGGTCGTCCGAGAGTTTGGTCGGTGCAGTTCCTCGGCGTGGCTCGGACGTGTGCATTCTGTCTCGGCGAGGACCATCGAGGAGCCTCTCTGATCATTCAGCGGAGAATAGAGGCACGAAGTCGAACAATGCACGGGGAATGGACGTCCGAGCGATGGCGAGGTTCGTCGAACCTCTATGAGGGGTGCTGCCCCTCGCCTCTTCCATGGGTCCCTTGGGGGGCGCTGCCAACAGGACGAGGGTGGTCCGTGCGCGAAGATCCAGTCCTCTTGCGCAATGATGAGCATTGGGCTTGTCCTGTTCCCCCTCTCCCTGTATATGGTCGGCTGGAACGAGAACAACTACGTGTGTGAGAAGACTCGAATCCTCTTCGCGGGGGACAACGCCGAAGAATTGGGATGTGACAGTAGAGGCGTGAGCAACCAGTTCGGATATTTCTCATGTGGTCTAGACCCTGCGTCGTTTCGTCCCTGGACTGCGGAGGATTTCTTGTTGGATAAAGGCGGAGACAACGCGTTCTATGCAGCGAACTCGAAAGCTTTGAATAGCGTTCAGTTCAGCGCCCTTTCTGCACGCATGGTCGCAGAAGTTCGACAGTGCAAGAAGGAATGCACCACAAAAACGGTGAAGGTGAACGGTAAGAACACAAAGACCCCAAAGTGCACCTACACGCTGGTGTGGTCAGACAAGGTGCTGGACGTCATCACAGGGCCCGAGGGAGGGCCTCCTGGACCTCCTTCTGACGCCAGGAAGAGCTGCCCTGGCTTGAAGAGATACCAGGGGTCGGCGCACGTCCCCAGCGCAATCTCGGATAAGCTGGGACAGCAGACCCAGTTTTCCGAGGAAGTCCGGACCCAGGAGGTAAACGAGGCCAAGGCCTTCAAGCTGAACGCGGACCTCGTGAGGATGGTGCTCCCGACGGAGGAGGCGCACGCCGCAATCTACATGCCCGCCGCGGCGCAGGGAGGGCCCCAGGCGCTGGACTGCAGCGCGGTGGAGTCACTGGTCGGTTGCGTGAGGCTGCGATTCGAGAAGAGCACGGCCACTTCCGTGTCGGTGTTCACCCACGTGGTTGCGGACGGAGAGACGGAAGCGCAGAGGATGCCCTCTGCCTGGGGTTGCCCAGGGAAGCCGTGGCAGGCGCTCCAGGAGGGCATCCTGTCCAAGGATGCCGCCGTGCAGGCCCTGAAGGATGCCAACGCCGCGCAGGTGATCCTGTTGCGGGTTGGGTTCGTTGTGCTGGCCTGGGTGAGCGTGTACTGCGTATTGTCCCCCATCTCCGCCATAGCCGAGCTGTTCGGGGGCCTCGCGAACATGATCCCGTTCGTCGGGGGGTACCTCGAGGACTTCATCGAGGGCGTGGTGGACGCCGTCCTGTGCGCCATCTCGTGCAGCGTCGGCCTCTCCTGCTCGTTCTTCGTCATGGGCGTGGTCTGGCTCTTCATGCGGCCCCTCTACGGCGCCGGCATGCTGCTCGTGTGCGCGGCGCTGTGTGCCTGCGCATGCCTCGTGCGCCAGCGGGCCGGCGCGCCCCGGAAGCGGCAGGCGCGCGAGGTCTCGGCGGGCGGGACCTGCCTGGAGATGCAGCCCTCCCCGCCGCCCGCCGTGGCGGCGGCGGCTGTGCCGATGGCGGCGCAGCCCATGGCGCAGCCGATGGTGGGCCCGGCGATGAACTCCAGCTACGCGCCGCCGGCGATGGCGGTGCAGCCCCTGGCGCAGCCGGTGCTGGGGCAGCCAGTGGTGGGTCAGCCGATGATGGCGGCGCCCATGGCGGTCGCCCAGCCGCCGGTCGCGCAGGCCGTCGTGGTGCCTCCGCCAGCCATGATGCAGGTCGCTTGCCCCGCGAACGTGGGGCCGGGGCAGGCGATCTTCGTGCTGGCGCCCGACGGGCGGCAGTTGCAGGTGACCGTACCTGCGGGCGTGAGCCCGGGCATGCAGTTCCAGGTGCAGGCGTCGGTTGCGCGCAAGAGCGGCCTGCTGGAAGGACCTTTGGTGCGGGCCCGCAGGGTCGGAGCCGGCTGGGGGTCTGAGGTGGCCCAGCATTGGCTCTGGCGAGCAGGAAGAGGAGGGGTCAAGGTTCGAGGTGATGGGTCAGGCAAGATTTTTTATAGCGTCCGGGAGCCCTTTTCGAGATCCAGGTGAAAAAATACACCACATGGACCCTGGGAGGGGTTTGGGGGCCGATTTTGAGCGGATTTGGCTTCATCCTCCCTCCTGACCGGTTTTCTGGGGTCCCAACCAGTTCAGACCCCCCGGCCGTCTCCAACCCGCAGGGGTCCCGCCAGCAGTGGCCTGTGTGCGCAGACCTGGCCCCCCAGCAGCCCCAGCAAGCCGCGCACCAAAGGTCACTCTTGCCTGGGGTCGCTCGTGCGTGCTGCCGAAGGTGTGAGGCATGGCGGGCTGGCGTGTGCATCTCTGCGGCGAACAAAAAACGGCATACACGTAAAAGCTTGCGGAGTCTCGGCGCGACCTTCTCTTTGCGCCCCCTGGGGGGTACCTGATCTTCGCCCGACCCGATCGTCGTCTGGCCTCTGGGTCAAAGCTCAGGTCTTCGGCGGCCACTCGGGACGAGCCGGGCACTTTCTGAGAACCTTGGCGTCGCTCGGACGTGTGCGGTTTTTTCCCCGCGGGGACCATCGAGGAGCCTTTTGGGTCATCTTGCGAAAGAATGCGCGCATGCCCGTGGTAGTAAAGTGCCCCCCTCCTTAACCCCTGAGTCATGATGGTCCATGGGGAACTCATATGTGGTAGGCGGGCGGAGCGGCGAGGCCGAACTTTCTCCCCACCAGGGGAAGTACGAATCGCACATTGGATCATCTTGTCATGCCCATCCGTTGCTATCATCATCAGCATCCTCTGTCACCATGATCACCCTCTCGTGGGCCCCCGTTCTGGCACACCCCTCGCACGGCTCGTGGCCCCCGGACTTCACCCATCCCCATGGTGTGATTATCACCGGCACGGGGCCACACGCACGAGGCCGACAAGTGCACGGGGAAGGTCAGGAGGGGAAAAACACACAGACACAAGTAATCGTCGATTCCCAGGAAAATATGGAAGAACATTGGAAGTTGGGGGGGAAGACAAAAACCGAGAAAATATGGGAACATCAGGGGAATTAGTTTGTTTGTGTGTATTTATTTGTGTGCCTCAGGGCCCCTTCAGAAGGGACGTCCGAGCGATGGCGAGGAGCGCTCCTGGGCGGGGCGCGCCATAGCTGCCAGGAAGCACCTCGCCCGACGCCGGAGAGAAGGCGGCGGAGCACTGCCGAGGACCTCAGGCCGCGGATGCTGCCTGGATCTCGGCCCCTGGGCTCCCTGGCGCGCTCCGACGACGACGACGACGACGACGACGACGACGACGATGACGACGACGACGACGACGACGACAACGACGACGTCATCTCCAGAGGGGGTGTCTAGCGCCGATTTCGGGGCTCAGGGGACGGGGGACACTGCAAATAGGGCTCAGTCAGAGCGCCGGATTTTGCAGGATCCTGCAGGGCCAGGGCTGCATTGACCCGGGTTTGGGTGCAGGATCCTGCGGGATCTTGCAGGATCCTGCAAAGCCTGACCTACCAGTGTCTAGATTGACCCAGGTCAGTAGATCCCCGAAGATTCAGGAATTCTGCGCCGATTTACGCCCACTGACATCCTTTAGGGGAGGCGAGGATTACTGAACGGATGGATTTCGGTACGCCAGGACACCGAAGTTCTTGAGTTCAGTGATCCTCGCCTCCCCAGTCGCCATGGAGACGCTCAAGGGCTAGATCGCTGAACTGAAGGATCTCAGGGTGCGCACGATGCAAGATTTCCGCTCGGACCTCCGAGAAGTCGGGTTTTGCCGTTTCTTGTTCCCCCATTTCCAGGCCTCCCAGCTCAGGTCCGAGCAGACGGGGCCAGAGGATCGATAGGCAATGCGGTTCGATGTGGAGCCCGATTTTCGCCACCCCGACGTCGCCGACGCATTGCTGACGTCGCCAATGCATCGCCGAGGCATCGGTGATGCATCAGCGATGCGGCGCGCTCCTCCGCCCCCACCTACTCTGACCCCATTTGGGAGGCCTCTGGGTGTGAGGCCTAGCGGTCTGTGTGCTATTTGTCAGAGGGTCGGGACTCGAGTTCGCTGGAACTCTGGTTTGCCGACGCCTCTTGGCGGGCCCGTCCCGAATCTTTGATCGGTCCAGTGTGTGTGTGGGATGCATGCAGCGGGAGTTCGCGTCCACAGCTGGAGCCTCGTCATGCTCCTGACGGCCACGCCCAGCCAGCCCGAGCCCCCCAAGCCCGAGTCTTTCCCCCCAGAGATCGGGGCGTTGCCACTGCCTCACGCCTGCCGTTCTCGCCACCCCCCCCTGTGGGCCCCGCGGGCGCTGCAGCTCGACCCGGCCCGAAAAAAAAGCCGCAGACTGATGGGGCCCAGGGCTCCAGTCGTGACTCTTCGCGACGTTTCCTGCTGGTCGACCCCGGGCCCCCGACGTCGTGATGCTTTCACAACGTCGACCCCCAGAGGTCTGGACCCCTCTCCAGGGACGGGTCTTTCATCCCGAGTCGTTTCTCGGCGGTCCCAGTTCCCAGGAAGGGCCCCCAGTGCCACCCACCACCACTGAGCCATGCATCCGGCAGGACGCGTGGGCGGAAGAGTGCACGAATGGCAACTCCTCGGATAAACCATGATTAACAGATGCGATAATGCGGCACGCCATTGAAACGGTGAATGTGTGGCGGGGCCTCGGCCGAGAACGGTAAGTGTGTGGAGGGCCCCCGGAGGCCGAAAAAGGCGAAAAACGCCTCCCGTCGCGATGCTGTCTCACAGCGCGAGGAGGTCTGGGTCGGAGCTCCCGGGCTTGGTCTTCGGAGCGGCGGCCCTCGCCGCCGCGGGCGGGGCTCGGCTCGGCAGGAGCTGGTGCGGTTGTGGGCCCCTGCGGGAGGGTCGGGGGTGGGCAGACCTCCTACCCTGACACGTCGATTAGCGGCTTGGCGGTTTTCGGTTCGCGAGAGGGCGTGGCGGCCATCATTGTTGCGGGTCCAGGTCCGTCGGGTTCGGTGCCAGGCCGTGTTCACGAAGGGGAGGTTTGCTAAATGGAGGTTTGTCCACCGCCGATTCGGGAGGGGTCCTGTGATCGATGCCGAGCTCCGTCGTCGTCTCAGCTCGCCGGGCTCCTGATGTCAAGTCGGGCCTGTCCCTCTACAGGTGGAATGTTCCAAACATATCATGAAAATATAGTCCAGGGACGATGTTTCGACTGCTGCTGTGTATTCTTGAATCGTTGTTTGATGATTTGTCATTCTTCCTCCAAGTTCCGCCTGTAGGAGGACATGCCCGACCTCATCCTAACTTTGGAACAGGCAGGGGCAGCGACAGGGGGGGCCTTGCCCGGGGAGGCGCATCGACCTCCATGACGAACCAACAACACACACCCATACCCATAGAGGGGTCGGAGAGGGCTATGGGTGCGTGATGTCGGATGGGGGTCCCCGCTCGAACGGGAGCGTTCCCAAGGGTCCGACAACCCGCACCCATACCCATAGCCAGTTCTCCTCCCAACGACCCCCCTATGGGTATGGGTGTGTGTTGCTCGTTCGTCACTCCAATGGTCCATTCCTCGCCGGTCGTCGCCCGAGCCAGCGTCCCCCTGGGACGCGCGCGGCTGTCGGCCAGGCCTCGGGGACCTGCCGCCGATCTGGCGGCGACGCATCGCCGGTTCCAGGTCGGTGTATCCCCCCCCCCCGAGCAGGGCCCCCCCATCCCGTTGTCGCCCCCCCCCCCCCACACAGGGGCAGGCGGAGCAGGAGTCGTGGAGGAGCAGGAGTCGTGGAGGAGGAGGAGTCAGGAGGAGGAGGAGGAGGAGGAGGAGGAGGAGGAGGACTCTTTGACTCTTTGATAGCGGACGCTGTCCTGGATTACGCACGTGCTTCATTCAGCAGCCCCTGGGGGCGCAGGAGGAACACGAGCCTCCGCGCCCCCAGGGCCAGGCGCCGCAGGAGGAACACGAGCCTCCGCGGCGCGAGGCTGCCGCTGGGCGCAGGAGGAACACGAGCCTCCGCGCCCAGGGCAGCGAGAGCCGCAGGAGGAACACGAGCCTCCGCAGCGCGGGGGCGCAGGAGGAACACGAGCCTCCGCGCCCCAACGCCCGACGTGCCGCGGGACGGCATTCAAAACTCGGCCGTCTTCACGTGCGACGTCCCGAGCACCTCGGAGGACTCCACCACGGTGACAGCCTCGCCATTGTCCCACATCTGCGTCGCCTCGAAGCCCGCGTCGAAGACCATCTCACAGACGGCCAGATGCGTAGCTTGAGCCGCCGCCAGCTGGGACTCCAGCTTCAGCTCGGTGCGCGCGGCAGCCTGAACCATCTTTCTGGCCTGGTCGATGGTCAGCGGCTGGGCAGCAGGGCTCTTCTCCTCGACCTCCGCCTGGATGTCGAAGTCCTTCACGGCCACCTTCTCGTCGCTGGTATCGGGAACCGCGGCCTCGCCCGCCATCGGTACGACCCCGATCAGCTTCATGCCCTCAGTGAGCTCCAGCTCCGAGTGCGAGGCGGCTCCAACAATGCCGTCCTTAGCACCGCGCCGCCGCCCCCGCTGCCGTCGCTTGGCCTCCTTGCCGTCCTTGGGCAGCGCCTCCGCGCCCTCCCCGAACAGGCAGTGCTCCGCCACGTTCCTCAGCGCCTTCACCCCGCCGTCGATGGCGGGTGGGGACTCGTCGTGCGCCGCCACGACCTTCGCGCGCAGGACGGGCTGGATGGCCTCCAAGCGCGCCTGCACCTCGGCGTCCACATCCTTCACCTCCTCCTGCATGTTGCCGGCCTCGGCACGGGCCGCGCGCCAAAGGGCGACCGCCGTGGCCGCCACCACCTGGCGCGAGCCGCCAGCCCGAACAACCACGCTGAGGAGCGCCGACGCCGTCGCATCGGCCATGACCGCAGCCACCTCGCGAGCAGGGGCGAGCAGGCTCGTGAGCCAAAATGGCTACGGAGGAGGAGGAGGAGGAGGAGCAGGAGCAGGAGCAGGAGGAGGAGGATAGGAGGAGGAGGAGGAGGAGGAGGAGGAGGAGGAGGAGGAGGAGCAGGAGGAGCAGGAGGAGCAGGAGGAGCAGGAGGAGGAGTATAGGAGGAGGGAGTCAGGAGGAGCGTACGCTGCAGGCTGGTGCCTCGCAGCCTGCCCAATAGAACAAGTCCGGAGGAGGGGGAGCGCCTCCGGCGGCGTGTGCTCCCGATCCGCCGTCCGGGCGCCCAGACTGCTGAGTTGATGCTCAGGGGCGCTCTCGGAGACTGCTGGTTTAATACAACGTTGCCCAGTCGCTTCTGGAGTGCGAGGGGGGGGCGCCTCGACGAGAGACACACTGCTTCGGAGAGGCGCCCCTCCGCCTCCGCCCCGCCCCGCCTGCTTTTCCTCCTGCTCCTCCCCGAGCAGGGCCCAGGGGCCTGGTCACGACGGCCGTGCACGCGCACGTGGCCGCCCTCCCCCCCAGCCGGGTCGAGCCGCGTCGGGGGGCGTCGCGAGGCCTCTGCAAGACGTCCATTGCCCTGCACAGCGGAGGCCCGTGCCAAGAAGCACCCCGCTTGCCTCCAGGGTGCCCTGGGTTTCTCGGGTTTCGATGGTTCTGCGGCGGAGGGCGTGACGCGCCCACACCAAGAATCAGTGGACGTCTCCCTGGGTTTCTTGTGGAAGGTTTTTTGTGGACTGGCCTCCACTGTAAGGCAGGACTTGTGTTCGATCTTCCGGCACGGTGGCTGGGGCGTGGGTGGTTGAGCGGGTGCGTCAAAACAGCGTGGCTCATGACAGCATGAAGCCCGAATCCCTATCCACGCGGGTCGGGGGTCAAGCGTGGGCCGCTTGCGTGACGGGCCAACCACATCTGAATGACAAGATGTTGTTGGTTTGGCCTGCTTGTGCAGTTTCTAACTGCGCAAGCAGACAGCAGCAACCACCATCGCGCCAACCAGCAATCGGCGGCAAGCCCGAGGGGTAGTGAGAAGGGGCGGGCCTTCTTAGAAGGCTTGGAAGTCCCCCCGCCGTCTGAGAAGTTTCCTAAGCCTTCCTCGGAGGCACAGAATACCTTCTCAGAAGGCGCGAGGGCTTCCGAGAAGTCCCGCCGCCTTCTGAGAAGGCATTTCCCCCATTGCCCGCCGCCGAATCCTGCTTCTCCCCCCTCCTCCTCGCCCACCATCCTCTTCCTCGCCCACACTGGTCATCATGCTTCCCTTTTGCCTCCCCCTCCTGATCCCGGCCCCTCCAGCGGGGAAGTACCCGCGAGAGGAGAAGAGCAGCCCAAGCAGGACCAGGAGGGCGAGGAGGGCGAGGAGAGGAGCAGCGGAAGCGGAAGGATCCGCGAGAGTAGAGAGGCAGCGGAAACGGAACCAGGCCCGTCGTGCAAACAGCCTGGCAGACCATCACTCTGCCGGCCGGGTGCAAGGCGGCGAGCAAGAGATGTGTCGAGGCTGGTGCTTCGCCCCGCGGCCGCGGCTCGGCCTGGCCCGCACCGACGCCGACGTCATCGCGACGTGGACCAGCCGTACATGGCGTGGGATCCCAGGTCCAGACCCTCTCGGGTCACGAGAAAATCATGGTGGGAGGTTTTTCGCTATCTTCGGCCTTTGGGGGTCCTCGCCGGGCTCCAGGACACTAACAAAGACGGCTCAGGACCAAAGAACGGGTCCTGGGAATGGGTCCAGTTCTTTCTGGGGGTCGGCGCTATGACAAAATCAGGATGTCGGGGGTGTGGGGAGGTCTCAACCCATTCCCCGGGACTGGCCTGTCATCCGCCGAGTCGTCTCTTGCCGGTCCCGGGGCCTGGCGAGGGCCCCCAGAGTTAAGTCGGGCCTGTCCCTCTACAGGGGGAAAATTCAAAAATATTTTAAACATAGTTTGGGTACTGTTGTTTGAATATGTTGGGGCATCTTTTGAATATGTTTGGAGTATTTTTTGTTGAAAATCCCCTTGTAGGGGGACACGCCCAACTTAACCCCAGGGCCCCAGAGGCAGAGAGCAGCCGCAGAAGCCTTATGTCGAGAGGTTGTCATGGCCCGAGGGGGTCTGGGGACCTTGCAGCGGCGCTCCTGGCTGACGCCCGTTCCTGAAGGGCGAGCCTGCTGTCCTGGCTGGCCGCCCCCCGCGCGGCCGACGGCCCGGACCGAAAAAGAATGAGGGCGGAGCGCCGCGCCGCCCCTCCGCCGGGGACGCCGCTCTCAGTCCTCATCCCTTCCCACCTCCTCCTCCTCCTCGATCCTCCTCGATCCTCCTCCTTCCCCCCCCCCCTCCTCCTCCCCCTCCTCCTCCTGCTCCTCCTCCTATCCTCCTCCTATCCTCCTCCTCCTCCTCCTCCTCCTCCTCCTCCTCCTCCTCCACCACCTCCACCTCCACCTCTACCTCGGCCCTGACCGAAAGAGTGATAGCGGAGCGCTGCGCCGTCTCTCAGTCCGCCCTCTCTCAGGGGCAACGATAGGGGAGGCAGGCAAGGGGGGTACGCATCATCGCCCCCCCCCATCGCCCAAGGATCGCCGATATGGGGCCCGATGGCCCCAATCCGTCCAGGAGGGGGCCCATCGCCGATCTATCGGCGATGTGTCGCCGATTCCAGGTCGCTGCACCCCCCATGCAGTGAAGACCCATGCCAAGAAACACCCTGCTTGCCTCCAGGGTGCCCTGGGTTCCCTGGGTTTCGATGGTCTTGCTGTGGAGAGCGTGACGCTCCCGCATCAAATGGACGTCCTGGGGTCTCGGGGTTGGGTTTCTTGTGGAAGGTTTCGTGTGGTCGAGGCCCTGCTCTATGCCAGTCCCCCCTCATCGCTGCCCCGTGCAGCTCCTGGGAGGGTAAGCTCAGCATCGGCGCTGGTACGTTCGGGGTCGAAGGCCGCTCATCCCGATACAATCGGGATTCATCTGGCTTAACTTCAGGAGGGGAAGAAACACACAGACACAATGAACCGTCGATCCCCAGGAACATGTGGGAACATATGGGAAGTGGGGGCAGGGAAAGACTGAAATCCAGAACCAAAAGAGAGAAACAATGTGGATAATCTTGGGATGTGTTATTTTATGGTGTGTTCTTGCGAAGACCTCCCAGGAGTTTCTTCCTGACTTCCTTTTCAAGGAGGACGGATTGCAACCCTTGGGCTTCGCTGCCAAGCCGCGGGTCACGCCAGGAAGCAATTTGCTGTGCTCTTGTGCTCCACACCTGGCGGCCGGCCTGGCATCCGGATCCAGGGGTCTCCCAGTGTGAGGGGGTTGAGGGGTCGACGAATCGAGGAATCGAGGGGCGAGGGATCGAGCGGCCAGGGGATCGAGGGATCGAGCGATCGAGGGTCCGAGGGGTCTCCCCCCCACGCCGCGGCCTCCTGGAGCCGAGGAAGCGCAAACTTTGACTCGGGCACGTGGATGAGTGACGAATAGGAGGAGGAGGAGGAGGAGGAGGAGGAGGAGGAGGAGGAGGAGGAGGAGGAGGAACAGGAGGAGGAACAGGAGGAGGAGGAGGAGGAGGAGGAGGAGGAGAGGAGGAGGAGCATGAGGAGCAGGAGGAGCAGGAGGAGCAGGAGGAGCAGGAGGCGGAGGAGGAGCAGGAGGAGGAGCAGGAGGCCAGGAGGAGCAGGAGGAGGAGGAGGAGGAGGAGGAGGAGGCAGGAGGAAGAGGTCCCGCTTCCACACGACATCGGGCGCGCTCCCTCGCCAAAGCCAGGCGTCACCGGCCTCACTGTTCGGGGAAGCCGATGCGTGGATCTGGCGTCCATCAGTGCCGAAAGAGTTGCATAGGCACAGTTTACGTCGGTCGTCGGAAGTAGTTGTTGCTGGACTTCCAGATTCCAATCTATTTTGGACGCCTTCCTACTTCAAGAGTCGAGGGGGTGTCCCTCTTACCTCTTCAAGGGGGCGGGCGGAAGCCCAATATACGTCCGATGCCTTTCCCACTTCGTGTTTCTTCCCACTTCTTCCGACCGACGTGTAACCTTTCGACGGCCCGCGCGGACATCTTGGATTTGCGCGGTCCTCGTGGGGCGCCTCTTGTAGCCCTCTTAAGGCGTCTCGGGGGCCTCTTTGACCTTCTTCTTGAGGCAATCGGGAGGGCTCACGCGTGGCACGCGACCCCCTCGGGAAACCCAGCAATTTGGGGCCGGGGCCCTTTCGGAGCTCAAGAGACGGGGATCAATGCAAACGGGGGTCAGTCAGAGCGCCAGATCTTGCAGGATCCTGCAGGGCCAGGGGCTCACTGACCTTGGCTTGGGCGCAGGATCCTGCAGGATCTTGCAGGGTCCTGCAACCCCTGACTGACCCGGGCTTGGGCTGACCCGGATTTGTAGATCCTTGACGATTCAAGAGTTCCGCGCCGATTTACGCCCCCTGAGATTATTCAGCTCAGCGATATGGCCCCTGAGCGTCTCCACGGCGACAGGGGATGCGAAGTTTACTGAACTGATGGATTTTGGTCGGTATGCCAGGACACCGAAGTTCTTCAATTCAATGATCCTCGCCTTCACAGTCGCTATGGAGACGCTCAGGGGCCAGATCGCTGAACCGAAGGATCTCAGGGTGCGTGCGGTTCCAGGACCTGAGGGCACTCCAACTCGTGCCTCGGCCGCGGTGGCGGATTTGCACATGGTCGCGGTTCGGGGCTTGCCCTTCTCATCCTCGCCCTGCTCCCTTCCGCCTTCGTAATCCTTCCCCTTGCGCGTGCGCTTAAGGCAGAGGCAAACGGGCGAAGCAAGCCTCGTAGCAACAGCAGTGTTGGTTATCGGGGCGCTCACTGCGAGCATGCCGCTGGGGCCTGCTGCTGAAATGCCCCCCAGCGAGGAGTTCCTCCTCTTCCTCCTCCTCCTCCTCCTTCTCCTCCTCCTCCTCCTTTTCCTCCTCCTCCTCCTCCTCTCCTCCTCCTCCTCCTCCTCCTCCTCCTCCTCCTCCTCCTCCTCCTCCTCCTCCTCCTCCCTCCTCTCCTTCCTCCTCCTCCTCCTCCTCCTCCTCCTCTTCCTCCTCCTCCTCCTGCGACATGATATTTTCAGAACATCGACCCTCAGAAGTCTGGACCCCTGGCTCGGGACCAGCTTTTCATCCGGAGTCATTGTTTGACGGCCACGACGAACGACAAACCAGTCGTGATTGTTTCACGGCGCAAGGTGGTCTGGGAACAGTCCACTCCTCCCCAGGCATCGGGCGTCTCGATCTTTTCGAGACACGGGCCCCCGACCTCTGGACCAGCTCCCCGGGACCAGTTTTTTGTTCATCCCGGATCCTTTTTGTTGCGGTCCCGAGGCCGAGCAAGGGCCCCGAGAGGCTGAAACTCGTGAAAAAAAACACCTCCGCCTCGATTTTTATTCGAGGTGTCTGGGACCCCATGCGCCCCCGCTGCGCGCCAGGCCATGAACAAGGGCCTGGGCGGCCTGACGGGGCCAGGGGCTGGCCTTGGGGCCGCGACCGGCCCCAGCACCGGCCTGGGGATGGGCAACAAGGCCGGCCTGCAGCCGCTGAACTCGGGCTTGGGCGCGAGACCTGGAGGCGGCGCTGCGGGGCTGCTTATGAGATCCGACGCTCTGAGACAATCCCAGGCCTCCTCGCGCTGTGAAAGCGTCACGACGGGACGTGTGTTTTGCTACTTGCGGCCTCTGGGGAGCCTTGCCCGGGCCTCGGGACAGTCATAAAACGACTCGGGATGAAACATTTGTCCCCTGGAAGGGGTCCAGACCTCTGGGGGTCGACGTGGTACAAAAATTATAGCCGGAGTGCAGTATCGCCAAACAGGGTTTTTTAACCCATTGCGGTTTCCAAGGTCGATCGCGTGCCCGTCCAGTGCGGGCTGGCATGGCATGTTAAGAACATGCCTCCTCCTCCTCCTCCTCCTCCTCCTCCTCCTCCTCCTTCTCCTCCTCTTCATCCCGAACGGCATCTCGGAGCCCAGAGTTGCGATGATGTCTCCAGCGTAACGGGCTGGATCACCTCGCGCGCGGCATCTCGGACCCTAGAGTTGCGACGATGTCTCGGGCGAAACGTGCTGCGAGGAAGTCTCAGGCGAAACGGGCCGGACCACCTCGAGCGCGGCGTCTCAGAGCTCCGAGTTGCGGGGGCCTCCTGGGGCCTCCTGAGGACCTCCTGGGGCTCTATCCTGGGCCTCCTGTGGCCTCCTGGACCCCACCTGGGGCTTCCTGAAGCCTCTTAGGGCTCCCAGGGGGGGAGGCCACAAGAGCAGCACAAATCAACGAATCGACACCGGATGTGTATTAACTTGACGCGTTCTGATAGGGGGCCTCCTGGGGCCTCCTGGGAGTCTCCTGGGAATCTGAGGACCCCTGGGGCCTGTTTTGGGCGTCCTGCGGCCTCCTGAAGCTCTCTGGGGCCTCCTGGGGCTCCCACGTCCCAGAGGGGATATGTAACGTGTGGTCTTCTGGGCCCCCAGGCTGGACCACCTCTTGCGCGGCATCTGGGAGCTCAGAGTTGCGAGAATGTCTTATGCGAAACGGGCCGGACCACCTTGCGCACGGCATCTCAGAGCTCAGAGTTGCGAGGATGTCTCAGGCGAACGGGGCTTGGCCACCTCGCGCAGGGCATCTCAGAGTTCAGAGTTGCGAGGATGTCTCAGGCGAAACGGGCCGGACCACGGCGCGCGCGGCATCTCAGAATTCAGAGTTGCGAGGATGTCTCAGGCGAAATGGGCTGGACCATTGCGCGGCAGCTCAGAGCTCAGAGTTTCGAGGATGTCTCAGGCGAAACGGGCCAGACCACCTCGCGCGCGGCATCTCAGAGCCCAGAGTTTCGAGGACGTCTCAGACGAAACGAGCCAGACCACCTCTCGCGCGGCATCTCGGAATGCAAGAGTGCGAGGATGTCTCAAGTGAAACGGGCCGGACCACCTCTTGGGCAGCATCTCGGAGCTCAGAGTTTGAAGGATGTCTCAAGCGAAACGGGCCGGACCACCTCTCGCGCGGCATCAGAGAGCGCAGAGTTGCGAGGATGTCTCAGGCAAAACGGGCCAGACCACCTCGCGCACGGCATATCAGGGCTCAGAGTTTGGAGGATGTCTCAGGCGAAACGGACCGGACCACCTCTTGCGCGGCATCTCGGAGCCCAGAGTTTCGAGGATGTCTCATGCGAAATGGGCTGGACCACCTCTTGCGCAGCATCTCAGAATTCAGAGTTGCGAGGATGTCTAAGGCTAAACGCGCCGGACCACCTCGCGCACGGCATCTCAGAGCTTAGAGTTTGGAGGATGTTGGAGGATGTCTCAGGCGATACGGGCCGGACCACGTCGCGCGCAGCATCTGGGAGCTCAGAGTTTAGAGGATGTCTCAGGCGAAACGGGCCGGACCACCTCTCGCGCGCCATTTGGGAGCTCAGAGTTTCGAGGATGTCTCAGGCGAAACGGGCCGGACCACCTCTTGCGCGGCATTTGGGCACTCAGAGTTCGGAGGATGTCTCACTCGAAACGCCCAATCCCAGACAACCCAGAAACGAGAGTTGCGAGGATGTCTTAGGCGAAACGGCCCGGATCACGAAATATGTTTGAGGACGTCGCTGTTTTGAATTTCCTCGGCCGGAGCTAGCTTGTATCACAACAGCACCCCGTTCAGCAAGCTGTTTGCGGAAAAAACACGACGTCGGAGCGCGCGGTTTTTGGCCGTTTGCGGCCTCTAGGGGCCTTCGCCAGGCCTCGGGAGCGTCAGAAGCGGCGCAGGACGAGAGACCAGCCCTATAGGGGAAGTGGTCCGGACCTCCGGGGCCCACGCATCAAAAAAATGGGATCAGCCAGATGTCTGGGGATGGTGTGGGCGAGGAGAACGAATGATGAGGATGGATGAGGCGGATGGATGAGGAGTATGGATGCGGAGGATGGATGAGGAGGGTGGAGCAGCAGGATGGAGTAGGAGGACGGATGATGAGATGTGTGTGTGTGTGTGCATGTTTGGCCAGAGGCGTCCAGCAGAGCAGAGCCGAGAAGTGACGACGAAGGACGAAAACGGAGCGAGGGGAGACGAGAGCGAGAGAAGGGAGAGCGTAGAGGGACAGCCCAGGTGCGCTCGCGCCAGATCTGACGTCCTGCCCCCTGCTCCCAGCCCCTGCACTTGAGCGCTGGACCCATCTCTCTGCTTGCCGAGTCGGGCGCCGGGGAGGCCTGGATCCCGACAGGGACTTCTTAGCGCAGCCCAGGAGAGGACCCTGCGCCGGCCCGGGAGTGCGATGCGCGCCGGGGGCGCGGGCGACAGGCGGCTGGACGCAGCGGGTTCGCACGCACATCCGAACTTGGACGATGCGCAGAGGAGAGGAGGAGGAGGAGGCACACCCGGAGAGATGTTCTGGGGCGGCACAGAGCACACCATGCGGGTGTCGTCGCGCGGCCCGCGCCTCGGCGAGGTCGCCGTTCGGCTGGGCGGAGGCCCGCTGGAGCTTCTGACCGTTGAGCACGGCATTGAGAAACGTCCCCCCCCCACAAACAAAAATATGTGGCTTCGCGCGATCCCCACCGAAAGCTTCGGCGTTTGGTCCCAACGGTGCGCGCGCCTACTGGAAGGAGGATGTGCGCAGTGCCCGGCGGCGTCGGCCAGCGCGGCGGCCGGGCCAGGTCGCAAGTTGATGTTTTCCGAATTCTAACAACCCCAAGGCCCTTGACGAGGACAAAACCAAACCCACAACGCTTTTTGCGATACCCCAACACTTGTTCTGAAATCATTTCAGCCTCCGGTAAGAGGAAGAGGAACAGCAGCAGCACCACGAGGAGGATCCGGACGAAGTAGGAAGATGATCGGGTGTTGCTAGATGTTCCCCTTGCCCCAGGTGCTCCCAGCTTTTCGCTCCATTTTGGAGCCCCTGGGGTCCTCTGAGCCTCGTGAGGGGTGCCCTGGAGGCCGTCTGGGCCACCCTGAGAATCTTAGGGGTACCTTGGGCCAGGGGTACTTCTAGCAACACCCGAGAGGAGGAGGAGGAGGAGGAGGAGGAGGAGGAGGAGGAGGAGGAGGAGGAGGAGGAGGAGGAGGAGGAGGAGGAGGAGGAGGAAAAAGGAGGTGAGGCGAACCTCTCCTTCCTCCTCCAGTTCCTCCTCATCGTCCTCGTTCCTCCCACTCCTCCTCCTCCTCCTCCGTTCCCTCCTCCTCTCCCTGTTCTTCGTCCTCTTCCCTCATCATGCGCCTCGCCCTCCCCCTCTTCCCTTCCCCCTCGCCCTCGTCATCTTCGCTCCTGCGAGCATGCGCGGGGCGCGCGGCGGCCCCGGGCGGAACCCCCCGCGGTACGTCGGTATCTGACATCCATGGGTGCACGTTGGCTCATATATGGTTGGAGATGCTATGGTATGATCTGCCTTGCGCTACTATGCAATTGCATGATATGCTGACATTATATGTTATAGTATGCTCTGTTCCGTGATGTTCTTGACGGCTCGGACCAGTACACTATATCATAATATGTTACGCTAGTATGTTTCGCAATGCTCTGGTGCCGTGTTATGATCCGTTCTGTGATGCTGTGGCATGATCTGATGTGTCCTGTCATCATGCGCGCTTACATAATAGGTCATGTTATGTTGTGTTATGGTATGTTATGTTCTGTCGCCTTATGGCCTATCATGAAATGCTGTGGTACGTTATGTATGTGATGTTCTGTTCACGGGCGGCTCGGCACATGGTAAATTATTATGATCAGCTGTGCAACAATGTGGCGACATGCTGCACTGCCGCGTTATGTTTTTTCTGCGATGAACTACAATGATATGGGATGTTCTGCCAAGGCGTCTTATGTTGTTTCCCGGCTGTGCTATGGCATGTTGTGTTATGGCGTCTTGTGGTTTACCATGATATGATATGTTGTGTTCTGTGGTGTTAGATCGTGATCTTATTGTTTAACGATATTGCTATGTTATGCTCTGTCCTGTTATTGCATGCTCGTGTTGTTTTATGTTACCTTCTGGTGTGGCATGTTGTGTTATGCGGTGTTCGCCGCTATGCTCTGCTGTCGTCCTCCCACTATGGTTGGTAACGTTGTGTCATGATATTATATGTTACACCAATATATATATTTGATATGATTGGTTATGTTATAGCATCTTGTGGCCTGCCGTTTTCTGTTCTGTCCTGTTATGTCATGCTCTACTTATGTTCTGTCATGTTCTGTTGTGCCATATTGTGTTGTATCGTGTTTGTCGAGGGCGCGAGGCGGGATTACCGGGACCCTCGGGACAACTTGGGGTCTGGCGGCCGCGGTATGCAACGTTTGTTCTGTCGTGCTTGTCGATGGCGCGAGGCGGGACAACGGGGACATTCGGGACACCTTAGGGTCTGACGGCCGTGGTATGCAGGGTGCGTTCTGTCGTGTTTGTCGACGGCGCGAGGCGGGATAAAGGGGGACACTCGGGACAATTTAGGGTCTGGCGGCCGCGGTATGCAGGGTGTGTTCTGTCGTGTTTGTCGAGGGCGCGAGGCGGGATAAAGGGAGACGCTCGGGACAACTCAGGGTCTGGCGGCCGCGGTATTCAGGGTGGAAGTGGCCGGGCTTCAGTGGGCAGTGTACTGGGGCCCCTGTGGGCGCGCTTGGATTTTTTGTGGGCTGTGTCCGAAGGCCTTAATGAGCAGCGCGTTGGGGCCTCTGTGGCTCGGGGGCCTCTCTGGCCAGGGCGTGCAGAGGACATTGCGAGGGCATGTCGAGCGGGAGCCCCTGTCGTCGCCGGCGGGCCTCCGGCGCCGCTACTGTATTTCAGTCTCGGGCCACGGGCTCTCGAAGTACAGCTTGACGATGTATCGAACGGGGGCCCTTGTCGTCGCGGCTTGGCCTCCACCTAATTGACAGAATGACGAGGGCGTCTCGAGCGAGAGCGCCACTCATGAGTTCGGGGGCCTCTCTGGGAAGGGTCTCTGCGAAAAGGTGTTGAGGAAGTATCGAGCGGGAGCCCTTGTCGTCGTAGTTGGGCCTCCATCAATTTGATTGAATCATGAGAGAGTGTCTAGCGAAAGCGCCGTTCCTGAGTTCGGGGGCCTTCCTGGCCAGGGGCTCTCGGAGTAAATCGTGAGGGCGTATCGAGCCGTTGTCGTCATGGCTGGGCCTCCGCCAACTTGTTGGAATTGCGGGGACTCTCAAGCGAGGGTGCCTTTCCTGAGTTCGGGGGCCTCTTTGGCTAGGGCGTCTCGGAGTAAATTGTGAGGGACTATCGAGCGGGAGCCATTGTCGTCGTAGCTGGGCCTCCAAGGGCCCACTTTTGCATTCAGGCCAAGGCTCAAGCGGGAGCCTCGTTTGCAGAGGAAACGTAGTCAGCGTCGAGGCGACAGCGCCCAGAAACGCTTCTGGATATCAGCCATAATTATTAGTTCGAAATGTTTGTTTATAAAAACAGGAGCAGGAACAACAACAGCCATTTTAAGACTGGTCGCTCTTATCTGCTCGCGCGTACTTCACCACGTCTATCCCGAGCCCCCGATGCCCGCCCTGTTCGTCTTCGATCGTATCCCCTCTGGGGGGTACATCTTCCTGACCTGCCACGCGTATTGGGTGCAGCCCCTAAACAAGCAAGAGGAGTGAGAAAGGAGAGAGAGAGAGAGAGAGACAGAGAGAGAGAGAGAGAAAGAGAGAGAGAGAGAGAGAGAGAGAAAAAAAAAAATGTATATATCTATACATATTCATATATACACATACAAGAAAGCGAGAGAGAGAGAGAGAGAGAGACAGAAAGAGAGAGTAGAGAGAGCGAGAAAGAGAAAGCAAGGAGGAAAGGAGTGGGGGAAGGGAGGGAGGCAATGGACAAGAGGGGAGAATAGAACTGCGGACGAGAGAAGCAGCAATGGGGCCACTGAAGGGCAGCAGCGGGGCCACGAACGGCAGCAATGGGGCCACTGAGGGCACGGACGAGCTGGGGCCACGAAGGGCGCAGACATGGGCCACCAAGGGCAGCAACGGTGCCACAAAGGGCAGCGATGGGGGCCACTGAGGGCAGCAGCGGGGACACGAAGGGCAGCAATGTGGCCACTGAGGGCATTTACGGGGCCACAAAATGCAGCAAGGGGGCCACGAGGGGCTACGCTGGGGCCACGAAGGGCAGCAACGGGGCCACTCGACGGGGGGCCACGACGGGCGAATATATGAGCCACAAAGAGCTGCGTGAGGGCCACTGAGGGCAGCGGGGGGGAGGCACACGTGGCTACACTAGGGCCACGAAGGGCAGCAATGGGGCCACTGAGGGCACGAGCGACTGGGGGCCACGAAGGGCGTATGTATGGGCCACATAAGGCAGCGAGGGGGCCACTGAGGGCAGCAGCGGGGCCACGAAGGGCAGCAATGGGGCCATTGAGGGCACGAGCGACTGGGGGCCACGACGGGCGCAGAGGCCACAAAGGGCATCGAGGGGCCATTGAGGGCAGCATCGGGGCCACGAAGGGCAACCACTGGGCCACAAGGGGAAGGGCCACGAAGGGCAGCAATGAGGCACAAGAGCGCGAGCAAGCATGGGGCACGAAGGGCATGACCCTGACGGTCGGTCCGAGCGGGCGGATCGATCGTGAGCTCTGCGTGATTAGCCAGGAAGTTTCCAGCGAGAGAGCGATTCCTAAGTAAATTTGAGGAAGTCCCCAGCGAACGCGCGATTCCTGAATGGCAAGAGCGCGGCGCCTGAGTAAATTCCAAGGGCGTCTCAGGCGGGAGCGCGACTCTTGAGTAAATTGCAAGAAGTCTCAAGCGTGAGCGGGGGACCGGAGTACATGTCGAGGAAGTATCCAGCGGGAGCCGTTTTTGTTGTAAACCAGGGGCCAGGGGCACAGTTTGAGCCTCAAGACTTTCCCTGATAACAAATTGGGTGCGAGCGCCGGGAGGGGCATTTCAATTGAAAAATACAATGTGCTCCGGAGGGGGGGGGATCAACAATAATTATTCTTCAGTAGTGAGACTCCAACAGCAACAACAACAGCAGCAGCAGCAGCAGCTACAGCTACAGCAACAACAATAACAACAACGTTCCCGTGCGACACTTCCTCACAATTTACTCCGAGAGGCCCTGACCAGAGAGGGCCCGAACCTCAGGAAGGGTGCTCTCGCCAGAACCAGAGAGGGCCCGAACCTCAGGAAGGGTGCTCTCGCCAGAGACTTCCTCGCAAATTAGCACCACAGCGGGGTCCTTCAGAGCAGTCTTGCTGCTACCTGCGGAATGAGGAACGGCTTGTTCGTTTGAGACATCCTCGCAATTCGAATCGCTTCGCGTAACCCCACCAGCCCATCCAGAAACGCCGCATCCATGACATCGTTCTGAGCCAGGCCAGACGAACCCATTTTCAGGGCCGCCCCTCGCCCCGACTTCATTTTTATAGGGGCGACGGGGGGGACTTCGGACCAGAGTTTGGCATTGAGATACCTCCAGCGACAGCGTCAGGTGAAGGAGGGTGGACTGGAAGAGGAGGAGGAGGAGGAGGAGGAAGAGGAGGAGGAGGAAGAGAAGGAGGAGGAGGAGGAGGAGGAGGAGGAAAAGGGAGACGAACATGAGAAAGAGAGGCATCAGCAGAGGCAGCAGCAGCACCAGGAGGGATGGGGGGCCGGAGGCCAGCACAGCGGACGGCGACGACGTCGACGACTACGGCGCCGACGCCGGTAAGGCGGCGGCGGCGGCGGCGCGCACTACGGCAGCGGCGGCGACGGCAACGTCGTCGACCGCGGCGGCGCGCCGCCCGCGCGCGCCCGCAGCGTGGCAGGCGGGATGGCCACGGGCCCGTCGTCACCGCAGGCGCCGGCCGCTGCGGCCGACGCGCCGTTCTGACCCCTGCCGGCTGCCGCTCCCAGCGACCGACGCCCCTTGCCCCAGACGCGCTCGCGCCGTGAGCAAGAAATCGTTGCAGAAGGTCCGAAGGCCGTTTCGAGCGTTTTCGTCCGTCCTTGGCGTTTTTTTCAGTTTCGGGGTGCTCTCCAGCAGCTGCGCCTCGGCCGCGGGCGGTCTAGGGGCCCCCGGGTTGCCCCGAACGGCCGCCAGATGTGTCCCGAAAACAAGAACACGCTCGCGTCGTGAAAATGTCAAGGCGTGGGTTTCCCGTCGTTCTTCGCGTCTGGCGAGCCTTCGCCAGGCCCGGAACGCGTCAGAAAACGACCCGGGTCGAAACGTCGATGTTATGGGCAAGCGGTAGGAATTCCCCGGGGGCCGTGCTGAGCAAATCCAGACGTCGGATGTCTGGGGACGACGCCGGCACCGCTGCCGCCGCCGCCGCCGCCGCCGACGGCGCCGCCGGACGCCGTTGGCCGCTGTTGGCAAGGACGCCGCTGCCCGCCGTTGCCAGCGGTCGGCGAAATGTGAGGGCACACTTTTGCCGGGCTGGTCTTCCCAGACCCCCATCGCGTCGTGGGCAGATCACGACCGACGGTGTTTTCGATCTGTGGGCGCTCGCTCCGGGCCCAAAGACCGTCAAACGACGGCTGGGGATGGAAGGCCGCCCCCGGGCAAGCGGTCGAGGTTCGGGGTTCCACGTGGTGAAAAATCGCGACGTCGGCGGTCAGGGTCTGGTGCTGGGCTAAGCGGGGCGCCTGCTTCCCTGGGCAGTGCCAGTTGCGCAACTGTCGCCATTGTTTGTTTCTTCCAGCGGGTCCAGAAGAGCTCGGTCCCATACGCGGACCGACCCTTGGCGTTGCCATGCGTCTTGGGCGGTCTGGCTAATGGAGTTTATGTCCGAACCCTCCCGTGTTCGGATGTCGTTTTGAATGGAAAACCGGTCGATTCTTTCCTGCTTCTCATCCTCCCCCATTTCCTTCTGGCCTCCCACATCCAGCCTGTGTCTTTCCTGCCACGCGGGGCTGCGAAGTGCGCAGGCGTCACTTTTTCTCGTGGTGTCTTGGAAGATTCAGCGGACTGGAGGGCCACGCGCATCCAGGCGAGACATCGCGGCCCCCAGGCGGGCCGTCAAATGTGCAACTGTCGCCAGTTCCGCGGGCCACCATTGAGTCGGGCATGTCCCTGTACAGGGGGACATTCAAAAATAGTGTCTGGGGACGATGTTTCCAAAATTGTTGATGATTTGGTGGTATTTTCTGATTCGTCCAGAATCCGCCTGTAGGGGGACATGCCCGACCTAAGCGTACCAGGAGGTGGGGCGGAGTGGGTAATTAGTCCCGCACACCCAAGCGATAGCTCGCGTCTCCCTGGTGGGTTGCGAACTGCGCGCCCGTCGCCGGGTTCGTGGACTCCTGGGAGGACCAGTGGAGTGGGTAGCCACGCGCATCCAGGCGAGAGCTCCTTGGGGATCTGCCACTTGCATACTTGGTGTCATTTTCAGATGCTCCTTGAAGGTCCAGCGGAGTGGAGGGCCACGCACACCCAGGCGCGACACCGCGGCTCGTGGGACGTGGGACTTCCAGAGGAGGGCTTTGTTACGCACGCCCAGGCGAGGCCATGCTCAACCCTGGGAGCTGCCATTTGCGCAAGTGTCGCCGCTGTCGCATGCTCCTGGGAGGTCCAGTGGAGTGGAGGGCCACGTGCACCCAGGCGATACCTTGCGGCTCCCTGGGGGAGGTGTCAATTGCGCAACTGTCGCCACTTTTGTAGGCTCATGGTAGATCCAGCCGAGCGCGTAGTCCGGGTGACAACAGAGCGCAGAGAAGCTGGAAGAGGCAGAGGAGGAGGGGAGGACGAGGACCGAGGAGGCAAGGCAGCGCGCTGCGGCGAGCGCTAACTACAACGAATTAGGCTGGCGCGCCCGGGCGCTCCAGCAGGCGCCGCCGCACAGCCGCCCGCCACGCCGCCTCGCGGCCCCCGGCGCGCGGGGCATCCAGGAGCAGCAGGCCGGCCGCCCGCGGGGGCAGGAGCGGCGCCCTTCCGCTGCACGGACGGCTCGCGAGGCGCTCCCAGCCCGGGGCCCAGCCCCCGCAGGCCATGCAGGCCACCCATAAGCGGGCCCTTGTGAGGCGACGTGCCCCCGCCAGGCGCTGCCGGCGAAAAGCGCCCTCGCCGCGACGGCCGCCCCGAAAAGGCCCAGCGCCGCGCGCGCTGGCCCCCGCCGCGGCCACCACCGCAGCGTCGTCCGGCACACGGGGCGCGCGGCGGCGGCGATGCCCCGCTCGCGTCCAGCGCCGTCGCACGCGCGGGCCTCCAGGGCCGTGCCCGCGGTTGGCCTTGAGCGCCGCGAGCTCCACTGCGGCGAGTACGCGCTGTACGGCCGTGAGCGCGTCCAGCTGCCGCTCGCGCTCCTGGCGCAGCACCAGCGGAGGCAGCTGGGCCTCGGCAGTCAGCCCCGCGAGGCGGTTCGCCGCGGCGTTGCCGGAGCGGTCCTCGGGCGACACGCCCCGCTCCTGCGTCTCCGCAGCGCCAAGATGTCCCTTGACCCATCGCGCGGCCAGCGCGCCGCTGCGGCAGTGAGGGACGATCAGCTCCCACAGGTCTGTGTGGGCCCAGTCCTCGGGGGACGCCCCTGCCCTGATCGCAGCGACGCCGTTGCTGACGAAGCGTGAGTCGGTCACTACCTCGACGGCCCCGCCAGCCAGGCTGACGGCGTGCACCGCCGCTGTGAGCTCGGCGCGCTGCGCGGTCTGCGCGCCGTCGACCGGCCCTCGGTGCTCCTGGCGGCCCGCGCCCTGGTCCAGCACCACCCCCACCCTGCTCTGGCGAGGAGGGGGTCTATGGGGTGCGCGCAGCCGCCGTCCGTCCAAGCGCGCGCACAGGCTGGCTCGGCGGCAGGGGCCGGCAAGGCTGGGCGCGGCAGCGGCCGCTGCGCCTGGTCCGCCAACGCAGCCAGCTGCGAGCGCTGGGGCAACACTCTGGTGAATGACGACTGGGTCGGCAGTCGCGCGCAGGCCGCGGCGCGCGTGAGGCCCTCAGGGACCAGCGCGCCGGCGCGCGCGGTTTCCCAGCAGGTGCATGCCCAGAAGCGGTGCTCGAAGTCGTCGCGCGCCGCGCCGCAATGCGGGCATGCAGCAGGGCGCCCCCATTTCGCCGCCACCGCCTCCGTGACGACGTTGCCGGCGAGCACGGCGCGGAGGGCCCCGGCGGCGTCGGCCGCCAACTCCCCGCTTTCGAGGAGGCGCCTGGTGGCCCTGTCGATTCCAGCGTCCGGGTGCCGAAAGCCAGCGCGCCGCCCAGCCACCTCGCGGGCCTCGCGGGCCAACCCAAGCTTGGAGGAGTACCGCGCGCGTGTCGGGCAGGGCGCGGTCAGCCAGGCGCCAGCCGCCAGGCGAGGTGGCCACCCCAGTCCAGCACTCGACGTCGGCCCCCAGCTGCAGCTCCGCCATGCTCCGGGTCGCCGCGTCCACTGGGCCAAAGCCGCGGCCGTGCCCCGCGGCCATGGCGCCAGCGGCTCGCCTCCAGAGCTCGGCGGGGAATCGGCGTTTCCGGATGGCTTTGGCGACCTGCCACAGCGGCGCGATGATCGTCACCGCCGCTGGGTCCAGCCGCCAGGTCGGCGCCAAGATGCCGAACACGATCTCCGCGGCCGCCCAGAGACCGCCCCGGCAGACGGCGTGCCGCGCGGCGGCGCGAAGCCCGGCCAACTCGCGCGCTGGGGGGCGCCCGCGGCATAAAGGCCCGCGGCAGTGCCCGCAGCGGCCCCCAACGCGCAGCGCTAGCGAAAACTGATGGGCAACCGGCCGAGTCTGGCAAAACGGCCCTGCGCGACGACCAGCCGGCCGGTGGAGACGGCGCAGCGGCGCGCCGTGCCGGCAGTCGCGATGACCCCGAGGTCCTTGAAATCCGCGCGCGCCTGGAGGCCTGGGGACTGCTCCTTCAGTCACCGTCGCAACGCCTGGCGGCTTGCGAATTGGCGACTTTTCACCCTCTTGAGCCGCCACCCCACTGCCGTCTCAAAGGCGTCTGTCACACGCAGCGCCTGCTCGAGCTCCGCCGCCTCGTCGACGCGGTCGGCGGCCGCGCGGGCCCAAGGGGTGAAGTCGTCGACATATACCCGTCGGCGAAGCAAGTCGCCCGACCTTGCGGCGCGGCGGGCCCAGGGCCAGGTCAGAACACCCAGCACGAATACCGCGAGAGGACTACCAGCCAGCAGGCCGCGCGAGGGCGCCCAAGGCTCCACGATGGCGCTGTCGACGCGCACCCAGCGGCAGGCCCCGTTGGCGCGCGGGGCTGAGCGAGCGAGCCACGGCGGGGCACCCGCCCGCGCCAGCAGAACCGGGAGCGTGCGCAAGTCCACCTGGTCGTACACGTTTTGCTCCAGCCGAGGGCTGCGCCGACGACCTCCTCGGACAGGGCATCGGCGGCCTCGAGGTCCAAGGCCAGCTCCCGCGCCTGCTCCTCTGCGCCGCGCCGCCAGGAATCCCCTTTCACAAGCGCGGCGCCACTGCGCGAAGAGACGGGCGCGCCCGGCCGCCCACAGACGATGCAGAATCGGGAGGAGCCAGGTCGGCCGGCGCTCCAGCGGGCCCTGGCCGCCACCAGGCTTCGGGAGCAGCAGGCCCTCCGCTTCGGCGAGCCCGCGCGGCCAGTAGCCGCGGGCCTCCACCTCCTCGAACAAGTCGGCGATCCACCCGAGTGGAGGGCCACGCACACCCAGGCGCGACATCGCGGCTCGTGGGACGTGGGAGGTCCAGAGGAGGGTTTTGTTACGCACACCCAGGCGAGGCCATGTTCAACCCTGGGAGCTGCCATTTGTGCAAGTGTCGCCGCTGTCGCATGCTCCTGGGAGGTCCAGTGGAGTGGAGGGCCACGTGCACCCAGTCGAGTGTCGCCACTTCCGTGGGCCACACGCATCCACGCGACACGCGATACCTTGCGGCTCCTTGGGGGAGCAGTCAATTGCGCAATTGTCGTCTTTTGTTGACTCCTGGTAGATCCAGCGGAGCGCGTAGTCGCGCGCACCCAGGCGATACCTCGCGTCTCCCCAGGGGTCTGCGAACTGCGGACCTATCGCCACGTTTTCATTGGCTCCTGGGAGGTCCAGCGGAGCGGAGGGCCACCGTGGACCACACACATCCACGCGATGCCTGACTGCTCCCCGGGGGGGCTGTCATCTGCCCAGTTGTCAACACTTTCGTGGGTTCCTGAGAGGTCCAGCTGGGTGGGTAGTCGCGCACACCCAGGCGACATCGCGTCACCCTGGGGGGCTGCGAACTGCGTACCAGTCGCCGGGTCCGTGGACTCCGGGGAGGACCAGCGGAGTGGCTAGCCACGGACGCCCAGGCGAGGCCTCGCCGCACCCTGGGGGATTGCCACTTGCGCAACGGTCGCCACTTTTCGCATGCTCCTCGGAGGTCCAGCAGAGCGGAGGGCCACGCGCACCCAGGCGAGACCTCGCGACGCCTTGGGGGGTCTGCGACCCACGCAAGCGTCGCCACCTTCGTGGGCTCCGGGGGTCCAGCGGAGGTGGTGGTCGCGTGTCCAGCCGAGCCCTGCGGTACTCTGGGGTGCTGCAATCTGTCCAAGTGTCGCCGCTTTTTCGTGGGATCCTGGGAGGCTCAGCGGAGCGGAGTGCCACGCACCTCCGAGCGGGACGCCGCCGCTCCCTGGCGGGCTGCCACGTGCGCCGTCGACAGTCTCGCGGGCTCCCGGGAGGTTCATCGGGGAGATCCGGCGAGCGGGAGCGCCACGCACGTCCCGACGGGCCCTCGGTGCTCCTTGGGGGCCGCCACGGGCCCAACCGCCGCCACTCCCGTGCGCTCCTGGGGCCCGCAGGGCAGACCTGACGCGCGGATCCAGCCTGGACCTCACCGCTCTCTGGGAGACCTGTCAGCAGCGCAGCTGCCGCCCAAGAGTGGTGGTTCACAACGGTGGCCCATCGGAACCGCATCGGAGGTGGATGGTGTGGGATCGCAGTGGAACGGAGACCCCCCACCGGGGAATCGTTTCGTTTCGTTCGTGTCGTGCGTGCGGGCATGGCGAAGCTGCGTGGGCGCGCGAAAGGAACGAACCCGCCGTGGCTGAAGGCACGACAAATTTTTCTCCTCCGTCCGGCGGTGGCTCACGGTGTCCCGCGGTGTCCAGCCGTGGCTAGGGCGAAATCAAGACACATGTTTCTCCTCCGTCCGGCGGTGGCTCGCGGTGTCCCGCGGTGTCCCGCCGTTACTGCTGGGGCGAGGTCAAGAAAAATGTTTCTCCTCCGTCCAGCGGTGGCTCGCGGTGTCCCGCAGTGGCTAGGGCGAAGTTAAGACACATGTTTCTCCTCCGTCCGGCGGTGGCTCACGATGTCCCGCCGTGGCAAGGGGAGGAGGAGGAGAACGAGGAGGAGGAGGAGGAGGAGGAGGAGGAGGAGGAGGAGGAGGAA
>CAUYUJ010019586.1:135796-176247 GCA_963575745.1 Prorocentrum cordatum | reverse complement strand
CCTCCTCCCCCTCCTCCTCCTCCTCCTCCTCCACGATCTACTCCAGGGCTGTCTCGTGCTCTACGCCAATGGCGATGGTCACTGTCGGTCATGGCTCCTTCTCCTCACCTCGCCTTGGTCGGCCTGCTCTCGCACTCGAGGGAGCGTTGCTCAGCAAGTCGAGTGCCGTCTTGCCAGGAGCCGGAGCCTCCTTCTCCCAGAGGCTGCGCAGAGGAGGAGGAGCCCCTGCTCCCCTATCCTCCCCCTCCTCCTCCCTTCGTCCTCCCTCCCCCCCGTCCTCCCTCCCCCTCCCCCCCGTCCTCCCCATCCTTTACCCCCCCCCCCTGCTGGCGAGGGGGGCGCGCGGGGGGGGGGGCGGGAGGGCGGGGGCGCTCCCAGAGCCCTCTGCGGCCCACCACCTGCACGAGAAGCCGGGCAGCGCGCTCGGTGACGCGAGCACCTCCACACGGGGCCGCGGGGCGGGGGGGGGCAGCAGGCCCACGCCCGCTCGGCCCGCCGAAGCTCGGCTGGCGCTCGCGGGCCCTTGCACTCGGCCTCCGGGAGCTCGGCTGGCGCTCTGAGGGGGCGCGTGGGCGCTGCGGCCTCCTTGGCCACGCCAGGGCAGAGCGCCGACCCAGCGGCGGCGGGCGAGGGCAGCGAGGGTACGGGAACGGCGAGAAGAAAGGGGACCTACGCGAGGTGACATAGGGCTACCTGACGCGGTGGCTTGCGCGGGCCGCCAACGCGGCACGCCACAGTGGAAACGAGGGCGCTCACGTGCGACCTTACGCGGGCAACCTGCGCACCAACGTCGGTGAAAACGAACCCGTTTTTCTGCGTCGTTAAAAAGTGAAACCACTGTCTGTGACGCTACGTGGCATGGGGAATGCACACGTGTTGGACGGATTCGCTCCTCTGTCAAGGTCCAAATGACATGAAAGGGGAAACAAAGAACGGGCCAGGAACGGGTGGGCCCTCGACACCCCACACAGCGGCAAAACAAACGCTGCGTTGCGAACCATCTCGTCTGGAGCTCTTGACCCCGCCTTTCCGCGCGATCTTTCGACCTGGATCGATATGTCAGGGTCCCGAGGCCCGAAGCGGGGCAAGCCAACGCAACAACAAAAAACATACGCTAAGCGTGCTTCTTCTACGACGCCCAGACGTGAGGAGAGGCAGGGTGTGGAGGAGAGAGGGGGGGGGGATTGGCATCAAGGGGGAGAGAGGGGAGAGAGGGGAGAGATTGGGCCGTGCGCGAGGCGAACAGCATCAATAAAACAAGCGCGAAAGAACGCAAAGGGACAAGATGCAGGCGACGACAGAGAAAATGGAAGCAATGGAATGGTCGCAGTCCCTACGTGGCGGAGCGTGCTAGGCTGCGAGGCGGTGGTGGGGGGCAGGATGAAGGGGCACATTTCTGTCCCCCAAGCAGCGCTTGCACTAAGATGTCCTTACTTCTCCTCGAAAGAACTGAGCCGTGTCATTTTGTCAGGCGGCTATGTTGTCGCCGTCGCCGCCCCGTCGCTGCCTCGTCGACGCCCGTCGTCTGGGCCGCGTCTTCGGTCTGGCGGCTACGCTGTCGCCGTCGCCGCCCCGTCGCCGCCTCGTCGCCGCCCGATGTCGCGTTTGGATCGTACCACATAGGTTGCACAGAAAAAAATCGAGCCTGCGGCGCGGTTTTCGATCGGGCACAGCATAGTTTGCACCGCATATGTGGCATAACATAGATTGCGCCACGGGTATTTGCCTTTTTGCACAAATGAATTCTACCACCCTCCCCCCTTGGGTTCACCCCCCCCAGGAACCTATGTAAACCACATAGGATTCTGACCCAATGTCCATCCTACCTGTGAACTCATACCATCCCAGCCAAGCCGATATCGGTTCCCCCCGCCATCCTCTGCAACAAATACTATGCGCGCACACTCATTTATAACAAATCATAGGTTTTCAAGAATCCCTTGCCAAACATGTGACGAAATAACACGCGCGCGTCGTCGCGCGCATGCCGAGATCCTTCAACAAACTTTAGGTTTCGAAAGGATTTGAAAATCGAGTTTCCAAAACAAAAGCAAAAGCGAAGGGTTTCGTAAAAAGGCTTACGAGCGCGCTCTAGCAAAATCTTAAGAAAACCACCGGTTTTTCAATATTCTCAAAAAATACTTCAAACGGGCTTCGCGCGCGCATGTCGAAATCTTTCGAACGCCCTTGCGCGCGTGCCGTCGCGAGAATCCTCTGCAACAAAATGGGACGAAGTGCACAAGCGCGCGTCGTCGCGCGCGCATGCCGGAATCCTTGAAAAACCCTTGGTTCTGGAAAGATTTCAAAATCGCGTATCCGAAAAACATACAAAAAACACAAGGTTTCGCAACACGGATTTTCAACAAAAGCGTGCGCGCGCGCTCTTGCGTCGTCGTCGTCGTCGTCGTCGCCGTCCTCCCTCCTCCCTCGTCGTCGTCGTCGTCGCCGTCGTCGTCATCCGTCTTTCCTCGTCGTCGTCGTCTTGGCGTCGTCGTCCTTTCCGTCGTCGTTGTCGCCGTGGTCGTCCTTCCTCCCTCGTCCTCTTCGTCGGCGTTTCGTCGTTGTTCCTCCTATTTCGTCGCCGTCGTCGTCGTCGTCGTCGTCTTCCCTCCTCCCTCGTCGTTGTCGTCGTCGGCGTCGCCGTCATCCCTCCTTCTTCATCGTTCGCGTCGTCGCCGTCCTCCCTCCTCCCTCGTCGTTGTCGTCGTTGTCGCCGTCGTCATCCTGCCTCCTCCCTCGGCGTCGTCGTCGTCGTCTTCGTTGGCGACGTCGTCGTCGTCGTCGTCTTCGTGTCGTCGTCGTCGTCGTCGGCGTCGTCGTTGTCGTCGTCGTCGTCGTCGTCGGCGGCGGCGGCGTCGTCGTCGTCGTCGTCGTTGTCATCGTCGTCGTCGTCGGCGTCGGCGTTGTCGTCGTCGTCGTCGTCGTCGGGGTCGTCGTCGTCGTCGTCGAAGTCGTTGGAGACGTCGTCGTAGTCGTCGTAGTCGTTGTCGGAGGCGTCGTTGTCGTCGTCGTCGTCGTCGTCGTTGTCGCTGTCGTCGTCGGTGTCGTTGCCAAATGCCATTTGGTACCCACCGTCACGGTCTTAAGAGATCTTGCGCCCAAGTTGCGGGTGGGAGGGTGGGATATTTGCACGAGCAGTGGAGAGGACAGCTTCAACAGCTTCACTTTGAGCAAGTGAATGATTGCACTGCGTAAGTTGCACCACATGTATTGCACCATATAGATTGCCCCACATAGATTGCACGATTTCTTTTTCTCGCCTGCGCCGCGCTTTTTGATTGAGTTTACACAATGATTGCGCACTATATATTGCACAACGCATATTGCACTCAGCATGTTGCACAACATGAGTTGCACCACGCAGGCTGCACTACATCTATGGCACAGAATAGCTATCACCACATATATGGCAAACATATATTGTGCTGGCTAATCTTTCATGACAGAGCTCATGACTATAAGCAGGAACATATTCGCGAAAAACGACAAGCGAAACTAGCCTTAACACGGCTGTATCTGCAATGCAAGTCGAATGGTCGCCAGGCAAACATGAAACGCCATTGAAGCCGATCTGCGATAGGTGAGCTCGTGCAGTGAACGTTGGCCTGCGAAAGAAAACGGGGGAGGATTCTTGTTCTACGATGGCTTGCAAATTTTTCAGGAACCCTTCCCTCCTCTTTCATCCGTGTCTGAATGCCCTTTCCGATTGCTCCGCCCTGCTCACGGAAGCCGACGGCCGCCTTTAATCCCACCAGCCCACTGGGCGCAGGTGGCTTCACAGTTGGTCTCCTCTCTGCCCACACTCCCTCCTTTCCCTGCTCGGGGGGAAGGGTTTACCACTGTTCCAGATTAGTATACACCCCTTTCCCCAGGCGACCGGCGGCCAACCACGAACCATGATCACCCCCGGCTACCATCCCTGTGGAAAGACTATGCATCACGCGCTCTGCCTCCACATTGGGAGCATGCGCGGCCAACCCGATGCGGCCCCCACACCATCCCTGCCACAAAAGATACAAAGTACACTGTGGGGCAAAGTCTTGAGTCATGTTCGTTCGGCCTGCGAGCACTCTGTATTGTTTTTGACAGGGACGGCGGGGGTGTCAACATATTGCCTGCTGTGCGCAGGGCTACCATCCCTAACAAAAAAGAATACAACATGCACCTCGAGGCTAAATCATGATCATGCGCGGCCACCCCGCGATCATATATATATATAAACGTGTATAAATACACATATATATATATGTATATACATATATATATATACATATATAAAGGACAGCGGGGGTGGTGGCGTATGGCTTGCTGTGCGCAGGCCCACCAGACACAATGATGAGCATTGGTTTTCGACAAGGATGGTAGGGGCCGACATGTTTCCCGATGTGTGCTGTCACGTGCGCAGGCGCACCTGACACACTCTGCACCTGCACGTGCCCCGAACGTGGCGCACATGGCGCGGCTGGAGTATGCGGCACACTTGGCGCACGCGGAGCACGTGGCGCATCTGGCGCACCAGGCGTGCCTGGCACGCTGGGGCCCCACGGCGGTGCCTGGCGCGCGTGGCGCGCCTGGCACGCGTGGCGCACCTCGCCCCAGGGTCGCACACATGGGGTCGGTGTTGGTTCCCAGTAGCTGCCCATCCAAAGACGACTGCTGAAAATGCTCAGGCTCGGGGTGTTAGTCGTGTGTTGGGAGGGCGGGTGGAAGCGAGCTGGACGGCTTGCTCTCCAGGGGGTGTCTTGACCTCTCCCCCTTCTCCCTCCACTGGGTCTGGACGGTGCGCCCCGCGAGGGATTAGAGCGTCCAAGATGGCCTCAGGATGGCTCCAAGAGGGCCTCAGAGAGTCTAAGATGGCCTCCAAGGTGGCTCACGATAACCCAAGGTGGCTCAACATAGAGGCCGACACACATGCAAGAGGCCTCAAGGCGGCCCCCAGATGGCTTGAAATGTCCCCCCCCCCCCGAGCCCTCTACGCCCCCCCAAGAAGCCAACATGGCCGCCAAGTCTAAGGAACCGTTGCGAGTTGTGCCTTCTCGCTCATCGGGACCTCGGGGGCCTCCAAATGGCTCCACGATGGCCCAAGGGAGCCCCAAGAAGGACCCAAGATGGCTCCAAGACGGCCCGAAGAACGCCCAAGAGTGCTCCAAGACTCCAGAAGGCCTCACGACGACATGTTTGAGCCTCCGATGGGGGGGGCTGGATCTGTTACTCCTCTCGTTTTGAGCCTTAGGGGCCAAGATGGCACCAGGAAGCCTCCCAGACCCCCCCCCCCTCAAAAAAAGCTCCGAGCGGCCCCCTAGACACCCCAAAAGAGCCCCAGCAGGGCCCCAGGAATGCCCCACGTGGCTCCGCGAGGATCCCAAGAGATACCAAAGATGGCTCCAACAGACCTCCAGAACAAAACACTTCCAAAGCGGTTGCTGCACTGCACTCTTCTACACTTCCCTGATCAAAGCAACTCGCCTGGCGATATGTTTTTGGATCAGCTGGCGGGCATTCGCGACGCGTCACGCATTTCAGATCGACTGACTGGACAGCGTAATCGAACCGACCGAATCGGAATCCGTGTGAGGAGGGAAGTCGCTCTCTGGGCACCTCGGGGTGTGCAATCGAATCGAGCTGTGCCATGGGCAAGCATCAATGAAATTATTGATCTGCTCGAATCGTGGGCAAAACTGTTTTTTTTTCCGCGCTGCCAATCCGCGCTATGTTCCTGCTGGACATACACGAAGGGCATTCTGCACACACACAGAAAGTACGTCAACTCGTGCGGAGAAAAACGTAAACGCTCAGAGCCGACAGGCGCTGCATGCAAAACACCTGCACTCGTATCTTGGCACGCGGCATGCTCGGTTTGAGGAAATTGTCATCGCCCTAGTGCGCCAGCATTAAACTCGAACGCGCAATACTTCGATGTCAGCTTACTCAACGATGGCGCATTGAAGGCATGTTCGATACAACCTATTTCTAGCAGACACTGAAAGCAGAAAACAAGGTGGAGCTGCCCCAGAGCATGCCGAAGTCCCAGGCTCGTCACTCCCGTCTGGACAATCACAGAAATCGTCATTCAATACCTGACGCGGGCCACAACGCAAAACAAATTGGACGACCGACGCATCTACGTTACAATGCAATCATCTCTCTCTCTCTCTATCGGTCTCTTTTTTTTTTTCTCTCTCTCTCTCTCTCCCTATCTCCCTCTCTTCCTTCAATGTTTCATTATCTGTGCCTGTATCTCTCTCTATATATATGTGTATATAGATCTCTCTCTCCCTTCCCCTCCTTGTTTCGCTCTCAAATACAAAATAGAATCATTCAGAAGTCCTCTCTTATGCAATCCTCTCGGTTCCGAACTCCAGCCGTTCCTCCGCATCCTTCCCTCGTCCTCCGATGGTGGGGAATTGCATGCTTGTCGGAACGGGGTTGCACAACCTGGCAGAAGTCGGCCAACGAGGCGCATGCAGGCCAGAACGACTGAAGAGATAGATCGATCCGCCGACCCCCCTTGCGGCTGCCATCAGGCTGCGAGGATCAGGTTTCACAAATTGGAGCAGCGTAGTTAGCCTCGAAGCACTGTGGAGGATTGCAACGTTGCAGTCTCCTCAGGACCTCAGCAATTTGGCAACGCTGATCTTCTAGTCACCGCCTGGACGTAAAATGACTGATCTATCCGTTTCCCAGGAGGTGGGACTCTCAATTTCTGAGAACGCACGCAACCTCCGTCGGCCAAAAAGCAACGCCTCATCAAGCCCGCATCACATCTGCAGAGTCCCTGGGAGGCTACGATTAGGTCGGGCATGTCTCCCTATAAGGCGGATTTTGGACGAACAATCAAAACAGTCAAAATATCAAAAATTACCAAACATAGTCGAACATCGTCTCCAGACTAATTTCTGACTATTTTTGAGTACTCCTCCTGTAAAGGGACAGGCCTGGCATGAGGCTACGACCCCTCCAGGCAAACCGTGGATCCACGCCCTCGAGGCCACGATCCCATGCAACACATCCCCAGGCGAGCGCGGGCGGCACGCTATATATACCTGCTGGCTGCGGCAAGGGTGGCATCTCGCCAGCACGGATTCGGGGGCGCGCAAGCATGGATTAGCGATCCATGGATTTGGCGCGCGGTCGCCAAATCCATGGATCGGGGGAGGCGCCCTCCCCAAAATGCGGCCGGTGCCGCCTCGTTCGGCGGCGGATATCCGCGATTTTCCCATAGAAACGGGACCCGTCGCTGATCCACGCCCTCTTGATCCATGTTTGCGATCGCCTGAGGACGGGATCATCACGCGGGCCCCCTCGCACACACTCGCACAGTGGGAGCTCGACCACACGAAACCTTCCACAAGAAACCCAACCCTGAGACCCCAGGGCGTCCATAGATCGTTGGTGTGGCGCTTTCCATCGCTGAGCCATCAAAACCCAAGAAACCCAGGGCACCCTGGAGGCAACCCGGGTGTTTCTTGGCATGGGCTTTCACTGTGGGACATCCTGGAGGCCTCGTGCATGGGGTCCGAGCAGATGGGCTCGGAGGATCGCGCCGCATCCGCGACACATCGGCGATGCACTGGCGACGTCGGCGATGCATCGGCGACGTCGGTGTGAAGAAACTCGGGCTCCACATCGAGCCGCATCGCCGATACGTCGGCGATGCGGCGCGACCCTCCGACCCCAGCTGCTCGGACCCCAGCCAGGAGCCCCAGAGCCCCTCGGGCTGCCGCCTCCACGCCGGGCCATCGCGCTGGCCCTCGTCCCCGTCCTGGTGATTCACCGAGGCTGCCGTGGAGTGCCGCGGCTGCTCTGGAGTGCCCTCGAGGGCCCCGAGAAGGCCTTCGGACGAAGTGCATGCCCCTGTTTGTTGGCGGGGGAATTCGGGGAACCGCTCCCTGTTCTCTTGGTCGTACTCCATCCCCGAAGGTGGGGCCAAGTCTCGAGCACCTGCCCTCGAGCGTCGCGCCCCGCGCGCCCTGGCGGGGGCCCACCTGGGAGGAGGGGCGGGTCTCCGGCACGCGCGGAGTGCGACGAGCTATCCTCGCGCCCCCCGCGGGCGACCTCGCTCTGCCAGGCCTCGGCCTCGGACCGTCCGCGCGCCCGCGGCGCCCGTGAGCTCCTCCTCCTCCTCCTCCTCCTCCTCCTCCTCCTCCTCGTCCTCCTCCTCGTCCTCCTCCTCCTCCTCGCCCTCCTACTCCTCCTCCTCCTCCTCGCCCTCCTCGACCTCCTCCTCCTACTCCTCCTCCTCGCCCTCCTACTCCTCCTCCTCGCCCTCCTCCTCCTCCTCCTCATCCTCATCCTCCTTCTCCCCCTCCTCCTCCCCCTCCCCCTCCTCCTCCTCCGGCTCCTCCTCCTCCTCCTCCTCCTCCTCCTCCTCCCGGGCAATACGTACTGCACAGCTGCCCGAACCCGCGCCTCGATGCTGTCGAAGTAGCTGCCGTCGAGGCACGTGAACCCGCCCGTCTAGCACAAGGGGCACAGGCGGGGAAAGATGACGATGGAGATGAGGAAGACTCGGGGGAGAATGCGGTGAAGGCTGGGGTTAGAATACACGATCAGCGTCGGCGGAGAGAGCGTGGAGAGACAGAGAGAGAGAGAGAGAGGAGGAGGAGGCAAAATCGCGCCGCTCCAGGCCACCATCCCCATCTACGCCCATCCCCATCCCACTCAGAACTGGGCCAACGGACCTGTCCTGGGCTGCAACACCAACTCCTCACGGACCCAGCCAGGGCGGAGAGGGTGCTCTAGGAGGCCCAACAGGAGGCGGTACAACGCCCAGACACCTGGAGCCTCGATCCTCCTCGGCGTCGTCCTCCTCCTCCTCCTTTTTTCTTCTCCATCGGGTCTTGTCGAGCCTCGCCTCCTCCTCCTCCTCCTCCTCCTCCTCCTCCTCCTCTTCCTCCTCCCACTCAACCTCCTCCTCGTCGTCCACCTCCTCCTCGTCCTCGCCAGCCTCCACAACGACCCTCCCCACGCCTCCACCGTCCATCGTCGTCTTCGTCGTCGTTGGTCGTCGGTCGTCGGTTGACCCCATCGCCGCTGCCGTCAACTGGTGCGTCGTCGTCGCCCGTCGTCGGGGGTCTGGCGTCGTCATGCGTCGTCGTCCGTCTTTGTTCGTCGTCGTCGTCGTCGTCGACGTCCGTCGTCGATCTCGTCACCCGCCTCCGTCTCCGTCGTCGTCGTCGTCATCGTCCGCCGTCGGTCGTCCGCCTCCACCTCTCATCCAGGTGCCGCGCTGCTCACTAAGCGCCGGCCGCGGGGCGGCGCGGCCGCAGAGGGGTGTGGGACGCCGACTGTCCGCCTGCCGCGTGCGCCGACCCTGTGCGCCTGGGACTGCGAGGAGGAGGAGGGGGAGGAGGAGGAGGAGGAGGAGGAGGAGGAGGCGGGAGGAGGAGGAGGGAGGAGGAGGAGGAGGAGGAGGAGGAGGAGGAGGAGGAGGAGGAGGTGAGCATCGTTTAGCCAAACCTTATCCCCACTGGCGTGGCCCTGGCCCCGCTGGCCGACTCTGTCCACCCGAGTGGGGAGGTGTGTGCCTGTCCCTGCGGGCTCCGCGGGCCTGTCCGCAGGAGGGTGGTCTGGCGGGGCTGAGATACCGTAGCCCGGTTGGGCTGGGGACAGGACAGGCAATCATGAAGAAACAAGAGGGCCCAGGGCTTCTCGGCGACGAGCGCGGGGGGGACATGAGAAAGAGAAGGCCTTCTTACAAGGCTCGGAAGTCCCGTGGCCTTCTGAGAAGTTTTGTAGACTGTATGTATGTGTGTATGTATGTATGCATGTAGGTAGGTACACCGGTAGGTAGGTCGGTAGTTAGGTAGGTAGGTAGGTATGCATGCATGGATGCATGCATGTATGTATGTATGCATGTATGTGTGTGTATGTGTAGGTATGCCTGCGTGCCTGCCTGCATGCATGCATGCCCGCTCGCTCGCACGCACGCACACACGTACGTGTGTCTGCATGCATGTATGTACGCATGCGTGTATGCATGTATGTACGTATGTATGAGCGTACGTACGTATGCATGTATGTAGATATGCATATATACGTGTACATATGGATGCATGCATGCGTGCATGCAGGCACGGTCGGCTGTTTGTTTGTTTGTATGTATGTATGTGTGCATGTATGCATGCATATATGTATACATGTATGCATGTATTTATGCATATATGCATGTAGGTAGGTATATATGAGTAGGTAGGTCGGTATGCTCATGCACATATATAACTACATATGCATATGCATATGTATATGTCTATGTTGATGCATCTATATATCTATACACAAATGTTTCTTCGAGCGACGTGGAACCTCAGGGTAGGATGCTGCCTCCACTGGCCCCAGGCCTAGAGATGGTTTGATTGGGGGGACCAAGAAGTGCTGATACCGCTACTCCCCGGACCTCTCCCGGGGTGCGTCCTGACCAGGATTTCGAGGCGAATCCAGCGGTGGAGACGAGGGCCTCCCGGTAGGCCCAGAAAGAGGGAAACTTGGAAAAGGTAGAGGTGTGGGTCGGTACCTTTTCCTCCCTCGAGTGATGTAGGTGGTCAGTTGGCATCCCCTGATCGCGGTGCCTCATGACCCCAGCTCTAGCCTCGGCGGAGGCGCTGGCCCGTCCGGCGGCCCGTCCCGCAGCGGCGCGGACGCCCCATCGCACTGCGCGGCGGCGACGACGCGGTGCCATCGCACGAAGAGGCACATGACCAGGAGGCCGCATGCGAACCCTGCCCCACCACCCCACAATTTCTAGGGGGGATGTGGGGCTCACTTCGCTCGGGAGGTCCCGAACGAAGCGAACCCAACCTCCCCCCTTGGAAATCGTGGGGTGGAGGGGTAGGGTTCGCATGCGGCCTCCTGATGGCGCCCATGCCCGAAGCAGAGAGCGTCTGGCCCACTATGTTTCCCCACCACACCCCCATCAAGCCCAGGCCGCCTCTGAGCGCCAGGAGTGCGCCCGCTGGGAGCCCCAGAACGTAGAACGACACGAACACGATGGCCGCCCCGCGGGACTGCAGCCCCGCGCCCCGCAGCACCCCGAGCAAGCACATCATTATCGCATAGGGCGGCAATGAGAGCACCAGCCCCAAATTGGCGCCCTCCGCCTCCGATAATCCCACGAGCCCTTTGGGGCGTAAATCGTTTAGAGCGTTTCCTCCTCCAACCTCCCGTCTTCTCCTTCGGGGAGGGGTTTAGTCACTATTCCCTATTGATGACCCTACCTCCCTCAAGTGACCGGCAGCCAACCAGGACCAATTCGGGCCCCCCTCCACCATCCCTGTCGAAGAACAATGCTGAATCCACTTTGGGGCAAAATCTTAGGTCATGACGAGGGGCACGTCGTCGTGTTTTTTTGGCAGGGGCGGCGGGTGTGCCCGCATCATGCCGATGAGGGGGCCCAGGGACACACAAAAATAGACACAAGTCCCAGGATTCCCCATCTGTTCTTATATTTTCAGGGTTTTCGTCTTCCCCCCCCCACTTCCCATATTTTCCAACAGTGTCCTGGGAATCGACGATTCATTGTGTTTTGTTTGTGTGTATTCTGCCTTCCGAAAGCCAGGTGGCAGACCACGGAGGCGACCTGCAGGAGTGCCCACCGCGAGCGTCCACGCTGGAGCGTGGGAGCGGCAAAAGACGGTGCTGCGGGCAGCACGCATCTCTCCGCCCCTCCCCCCTGACAGGAGAACTGTTTGGCGTTGCAGCGCGGCGGAGGCGATCCGCTCGCGCGCTCTAGTAGCCGGGGACGCGCGGCGTAATGAATGCCCGGCAGCAGGGGAGGGGACGGGAGGAAGAGGGCGGCCGCAGAGAGAGAGAGAGAGAGAGCAAGCGGGAGGGGGGCATTCCCCGCGGAGAGAGTTTCAGGATGAGCGGCCGGTACGGCCAGCCTGTGCTGGGGGCGACCTGTCAGTGGGCGCGGAGCGGCAGCGCGTCCACGCCTAGGGGCTGAAGCCAAGGCTGCCGGCGCCGAGAGCGTGGAGCGTGAGGCGAGCCGGTGCGCCGGGAGGAAGAAGCGGCGGCACGCGGGCCCACGGCGGCGAGGGCGGGAAGAGCTATCCAAGCCGAGCGTCCGTCACGAAGCCGCAGGCGTCAGACTCTGCTGCAGAGGTACGGGGCCGGCAGGGTGCAGCGACGCCGGCCGAGCGTCCGTGGCGGGAGGCGGGGCTGCGAGCTGCGCGCGGCAGCGCGGTGCTGCCGCAGCGGGCCCACGGGCCGCCGAGCCGCAGGGCTCGTGAGCTGCCGCAGCGGCGGGGCGGGGCGAGGCGTCACCCGCCCACGCCGCGGGAGGCCCAGCCCTCCCCCCAGAAGCATCAGCGTGCAATCGTGATGGGTTCGGAGAGAAATCGTAGCTTTCGGCCAGAGTGGAACCAGAGTTGTTGGTGGTCGGGGGCGGGGGGGGCCAATCTACCGATACACATAAACACGACGCGAGAGACATCCGAAGATACTCTGAGAAGCATCCCGGAGGTAGTCGGCCTTTCTGCTCGCCCTCCTCCTCCTCCTCCTCATCCGCCTACTCCTCCTCCTCCTCCTCCTCCTCCTCCTCCTCCTTCTCCTCCCCCTCCTCCTCCTCCTCCTCCTCCTCCTCCTTCTCTCCTCCTCCTCCTCCTCCTCCTCCTCCCTCCTCCTCCCTCCTCCTCCTCCTCCTCCTCCTCCTCCTCCCTCCCCCTCATCCCATTCGTCTCCCTCTTCGCCATCATCCCTCCAGTCCCCTCCCCCTCCCCCTCCCCCGCCTCCTCCTCCTCCATCCTCCGCCTCTTGGGGGATGACGGCTTTCTTAGCCCTTTATTCCATTGCTTGCTCCTCCACATCCCTGGTCAGGACAATCGCCTGGGCTTCGTTTCGGGATGGGCTAGTGGGGTTACGCGAAGCGTCTAGAATATGTCTGGCTGGTTTGGCGCCCACAACCTTATGATTGACGCTCCGTACGCCTGCAGCACACAGGAGATTGCGCAAGAAAGCGTCGCGGCAAACAATACGCCAACCACGATGGAGACTGGGATGCGGCCCGCGTCCCTCATGCCCACGAGGTTGCCTATCCGGGTCGTCGCGGCTGTCTGCACTCCGACGAACGTCATCTCGAAGACGAGGAGGGTGTTGACGAGGATCCCCTGGGCACCCACGCAGGCCTCCCCGTGGGGCAGCATGCCAGCCAGCAGGGACAAGGCCTCCGCTGCCCACCACTCCGACCACAACGAGAACGCGCTCGGCAAACTTGCGGCCATGTATGCGCGGAAATTGACGCGACCTGGGCGGCTCACTTCCACGGGGACACGCCACACCATGTCCTGCAGCCCGCGGTGGATGACGTAGGCCAAGAGGAGGGAGCAGCTGAGCGTGTTGGCGAAGACGAATGCCCAGGCGGATCCCAAGTACCCGAGGCCGCCAGCGATGAGCCAGTAGGCCACGGCCGTATTCAGCACGCACGTAACGACGTCGACACACATGCAGGGCACCACCACGCACTGGGCGATGAGCGTGTTCGAGAGGACCTCCTTCAAGAACGCGCCAGGCAATCCCAACACCTGGATCAGGCAGAACTTCTGCACCAGTGGCAACAGCTCCTCTGGCTGGGCAGCGGCCCTGAGCAACGGCGGCGACAAGCCCGCGAAAACCAATCCTAAGACGAACGCGATGGCGCACCCCCGGCAACCCTGCCGGAACACGACGCCGTTCTCCTCCGAGGCCCCCCTGCCGTGGTTCTGCGACGCGAAGGTGCTGATGCCGAGGCACAGGCCGATTCCGGTGCTGAGCCCAGTGACGTTCGAGTAGACCTTCCCGAAGGCGGCCGCGTCGATCTGGGCCTCCGTCGCGTCGGAGTGCCCGACAAAGCCGAGGGTGATGCGGTCGGACATGACGAGGAACCAGAGCTGGGCCATCCTGGGCAGCGACAAGCGGCACAGCACCAGCAGTTCGGCCCATGCCGCCGCGACCGCAGGGAGCATCCCCCGGGGCGGCGCGCACCTCGCCAGCGGGTGCCACGGCGCTGGTCACCCAATTAGCCTTGCCTTAGACGGCTGCGCCTCTCTTCCAGTGGGGGCTCGACTACAAGAAGGCTTTCACAAGAAACCCAGCCCTGGAACCCCAGGACGTCCATCGACTTCTGGTGTGGGAAAGTCACGCTGTCCATAAACCCTCGAAACCAAAGAAATCCTGGGCACCCTGGAGGTACGCAGGGTGTTTCTTGGCATGGGTTTTCACTGTATCCTGGAGGGGGGAGGAAAACGGCGGAATGATGGCGACGGAATATTGCCTCTTGAGGCCCTCTTCGGGGTTTTCCTCGGGCCGTCCTTGGGGACCTCTGGGGGTGTTTGAAACCATCGTCTTGAGGCCCTTCTGTGCAGACTCAGTGCCCTCTGGAACTGTATGGTGGTCTCTTGGGATCCCTTGGGGCGTTTCCTGGGCCATCTTGGGGGCCTCTGGGGCAATTCTTCGCCATTCTCGGGCCGTCTTGGGTTTTCTTGGGGGCCTGGTAGGTCTTGTTGGGCCGTCTTGAGGGCATCTTGGGGTCCGTCTCGGTGCGATCTTGGGTGCCTGTTGGACCGTCCTGGGGGCACAGACACTCGAAAGCGCGAGTCGCTCGAAATGATTTCAACACCTACGGGGGATCAATGATTTTGGCCTCTCGGGGCCCTCTTGGGACTTGGGGCCGTCCTGGGGCATTCGAGTGGCCTTTTGGGCAGTATTGAGAGCATCTCAGGCAGTCTTTGGGGCATCTTGGGCCTTTCGGGGTCCGTCTCTGTCAGATTCGAGGCCCTTTCGGGGCTCTCTCTTGGCACCCTCTGTCAGACTCGAGGCCCTTTCGGGGCTCCCTCCTGTGGAGCCGCGAGGACTGGGGGACCCTACTGACCCACAAAGCGCATCTCTGAGTCCTATTTGAATGTATGTAGCTGTGCTGATAGAATGGGTACTTACATACTTAAAGCACGGATCTCTGCCTTGATCTCTGGCGCGCCAGCCGGGCTTTGTCGGGGGCGCCCCTGGAGGGCCCCAGAGTGCCCCAAGACGGGCCAATGGTGGCTCCAGGAGGCCTTTCAGCTGGTCCAAGAGGGCCCCGGGTCGCCGACCGATCGGTCCAAGACGCCCAGATGGCCTCCAGACGGCCCACGAGGCCTCCAAGACGCTCCAAGAAGCCTCCAAGACGCCCCAAGAGGCCTCTTAGAGCCCTCCCAAGGAAGCTTCAACAGGCGCAAATCAACACATCCCCCCGTGAAGACATACAGTTTTCGTGTATGCGACTTAGCAGCCTTCTTGGCGTCCAGGGCTGCCCCAGAAGCCTCCCAAGACGGCCCAAGATGCCCCCAAAAGGGCCCCGAGATGCCCCAAGAGGGCCCCAAGACGGCCCAAGACGCGCTCAAGGCGGCCATCATAGGGGTCCACAAGAAATGCCTCGAATTGAGGTGTCGAGCCCTCCGCCCCAAAGAGACCCCCGCGATCGCCAGCAGCCCCCCTCGAAACTCACAAACGACCGCGCACCATAGCCGTCCCAAACCGATCATACGCCGCACTGAGGCACCAATGACTGCGGCGACGGTCTACGTGAAACGGAGACCCCCCTTACGGGGAAATCGATTTCGGTTTCGGGTTCGTGTCGTGCGTGCCGTGCGTGTGTGCGGGCGAGGCGAAGCTGCGCGGGCGGGCGAGAGGAAATCCTCCTGTGGCTGGGCCGCGGCCGGACCAAATGTACCTCCTCCAGCGGCCGTTGCCGCGCGGTGTCCCGCCGGTGTCCCGCCGCGGATGTCCCGAAATCCTCCTGTGGCTGGGCCGCGGCGGGACCAACTGTTTCTCCTCCGGCGGCCGGTGCCGCGCGGTGTCCCGCCGGTGTCCCGCTGGTGTCCCGTGATGTCAGGTGGTGTCCCGTTGAGTGAGATCGATCGTGAGGTCGATAGTGAGATCGATGTGGTGCCCCGAGGTGTCCCGTGGTGTCCCGTTGGAAAAGATCCATAATGAGATCGATAATGAGGTCGACAGGTGTCCCGTGATGTCCCGTGGTGTCCCGTTGAGTGAGATCGATAGTGAGATTGATACTGAGATCGATGTGGTGCCCCGAGGTGTCCCGTCGTGTCCCGCTGAGTGAGATCGATAATGAGATCGATAGTGAGATCGACAGGTGTCCCGAGGTGTCCCGTGGAGTGAGACCGATAGTGAGAACGATCGTGAGATCGATAGTGAGATCGATGTGGTGTCCCGAGGTGTCCCGTGGTGTCCTATGGTGTCCCGCTCAGTGAGATCGATAAGGAGATCGATGGTGAGACCGATAATGAGATCGAGAGGTGTCCCGCGGTGTCCCGTGGTGTCCCGTGGTGGCCCGTAGTGTCCCGTGGTGTCCCGAGATGTCCCGTGGTGTCCGTTGAGTGAGATCGATAGTGAGACCGATATTGAGATCGACAAGTGTCCCGTGGTGTCCCGTGGTATCCCATGGTGCCCCGTTGAGTGAGATCGATAGTGAGATCGATTGAGTCAGATGTTGGTTCCCCCCCCTCTCCCCCCACCCACAACCTCCTTATCACCCGAAGGATGGTCGTATAGGTATGTATGTCTGTAGCGTGTATGTGAACATGCATACATGTATGTGTAGTGTCGTGTAGTGTAGTGTAGCGTAGTGTATTGTATGTCTGCATGTAGTTCGGCAGGTAGGTAGGTTGGTAGGTAGGTAGGTAGATAGATAGGTAGGTCTGCGTATATACATGTATTCTGACCGTCGCCGTACTACTGCAGGGTCCCGAATGGGTCCTCTTCATGGTCTCTTGAGGCCGTTCGCAAGCCGTCTTCGGGGCTTCCTGGAACGTCTTGGGGCCCTCTGGGACCGTCTTGGCCCCTCAGGGCAATCTTGGGGGCCTCTCTGGGCTGCTCTGGGGCTGGGAGACCAATTGTGCTGCCTTGGGCCCCTCTTGTGCCGTCCTGGGTTCGTCTTGGAGCCCTTCTTGGGCGCCTAGTGGGCCATCTTGGAGGGATCTCGGGGACTCTTCGGCCGTCTCGACCGCTGTGGAGACCGAGAAGCCGACTATGCAAAACTGGCACCGAAACCATTGGACAACAACATTTTTTTTTGCCTCCCCAGGGCCTCTTGGGAGTCGTCTTCGGCCCCCCTTGGGCCATCTGGGGGGCCCGTTGGGCCGTCGAGTGGCCATTTTGGGTCCATCTTGGGCCATCTTGGGCCCATCGCGGCCGTCTTGGGTAGCTCGTTGGGCCCTTCTGAAGCCTCCTGGGGCCCTCCGAAGCCGTCTTGGGGCCATCTGGGGCCGTCGGGGCTGGAATTAGCCTTCCCGGCCGCGCCCGAAGTTGTCCCAGATCAGTTTTCTATGCGCATGCAGGCATTCAGTGTATAGTGCAACTATAGAGATACATACATATTTACATATACATATACGCGCGCGCATCCCCCGCGCTTAGGCTCTACCCATTCCAACGCTGATTGTATGGAGCACAGGGAGGTGGTCATGAAAAAAGCGGCTGTCCATTTATCGTTTCCTCTCTCCCCCTGCTCATCCCTCCTCTTTCTACTCCACGCTCGTCGGCTGGTCAACTGGTGATCAGACGCCCAGCTATGGACTAGGACAGATGAAGCGTTACAGTGTTAACTAGTGTGTGGTGCTGCGCCATGCTGTGCTATACTATGTAATGTCATGATGCAAGATGGTAGGTTTTGAGCTGCTGCGCCAGACTATGCTAACCAGTGCGGTGTTACGCTGAACCATGCTATGCACTGCTTGTCATGGCATGCGCCCCAGGACGTCCATTGAGTTTTGGTGTGGGAGCGTCGCGCTTTCCATGGCAAAACCAACGAGGCCGAAGAAACCCAGGGCACCCTGGAGGCAAGCAGGGTGCTTCTTGGCATGGGTTTCCACTGCATTCCGATCCTTCCAGCGGGCTCCAAGATTACACGAGGGACCCCCGAATGTCCGAGATGGCCCCCCGAGCGACTCCGAGCGCTCCGAGAGCGCCTCCTGCCGTCTCTTGGCGACAAGGACATGGATGTCTAAATTGTCCGTGCCGCCGTGGGAAAGGGCTCCGGGGACACGTCTAACCACCAAGAGATCTCCAAGACGGCCCCAAGATCTCGCTCCGCGAGCGCTACAGCTGTCCAAAGACAACAAGGACATGGATGTCCAAATGGCCCGGGCCGCCGAGCACCGTAAACATTGTCATCAGAAGAAACATCCTCATCAGAACATGACGTTTTCGAGGCCCGTCCAGGTGCCTTTTTTTGAGGATACCTCTACCGACACGCTTACTTCAGTGTTTCCCTCCATCTCGCCCTCACCTTCATCATCGTACTCATCATCATCAACAACATCATCAACATCATCATTATTATCATCAGCATCTTCATTATTATCATCATCAGCATCAGCATCATTGTCACCATCACTATCACCAACACCACCATCACATCGTCATCCTCACCATCGTCGCCTGCAGCATCATCACCACGCGCATCATTGCCAGGACTATCATCCTCAACATAACAAGCATCAACAACAACATCAGTGCAAGCATCAGTTTCGGCATCATCAACGGCATGAGCATCAACAACAGCATCATCAAGCACGATCGTCACCATCACCATCACCATCATCATCATGATCATCATCATCATCCTCATCATCATCATCCTCAGTATCATCATCACCATCTCCATCAACAGCACCATCATGATCAACATCATCATTAGCATCATCAGCAGTATCATCATCAATCTCATCATCATACTTTCAGCATCAACATCATCATCAGCAGCAGCATCATCAGTATCATCAGTATCATCATCATCAGCACTATCACCATCACCATCACCATCACCATCACCATCGCCATCACCATCATCATCATCACCATCACCACCATCTTCATCTTCATCTTCATCTTCATCTTTATCTTCATCTTCATCTTCATCTTCATCATCATCATCATCATCATCATCATCATCATCATCATCATCATCATCATCGTCATCATCCTCCCCCCCCCTCCCATACAGCAGGAGCTCGACCACAAGAAACCTTCCACAAGAAACCCAACCCTGAGACCCAAGGACGTCCCTTGACTCTTGGTGTGGAAGCGTCGCGCTTTCCATTGCAAAACCATCGAGACCCAAGAAACCCAGGGTACCTGGATGCAAGCAAGGTGCTTCTTCAGAAGAAGATTGGTGCTCCGCGCGGATTTCTTGGATTTGCGCTAGACCCCCCTCCCTGGCGCGCGGAGCGCGCCAAGGGCGGCGCCGGCCGGAGGCGCCGCCGGGGGGCCACAGCGCGGATCCAAGAAATCCGCGCGGAGCGCCGACAGTTCATGTTCATGCCGGTTTTTCTTCTATTCTTCCAGTAGGGGCTCGACCACAAGTTACCCCAACCCTGGAACCCCAGGACGTCCATTGACTTCTGGTGTGGGAAAGTCACGCTGTCCATAAACCATCGAAAGCCAAGAAATCCTGGGCACCCTGGAGGCACGCAGGGTGTTTCTTGGCATGGGTCTCCACTGTCTCCCTGCCCCCTCCCCGCTCCGCCGACCCGCGGGAGGCGCGGACGGCCGCCTCGCGCGCCCGCGCGAGGCGCTCCTGGGCCGCTCCAGGAGCCGCTCCTCGGACCAGCCCGTCCGCCTGGGGGGCGGCGCGGCCCTCCCGAGCGGGGGGGGGGAAGAGGAGCAAGGCGAGGGAGAGGAGGCAGGGGGGAGGGGGAAGGGGAAGGGGAAGGGGGGGGGAGGAGGAGAAGGAGGAGGATGAGGAGGAGGAAGGAGGATGAAGAGGAGGAGGGGGGAGGATGAGGAGCACGAGGAGTAGCAGGAACAGGACGACGGGAAGGTATCAAAATGAGGGAGGAGGAGGGCTGAGGAGGGGAGGGAAGACGAGGAGGAGGACGAGGAGGAGGAGGAGCATGGGGTAGAGGGAGCATGGGAATGAGTGAGGTCTTGGGATTGGTCTCGGTGGTCCGCAAAAATGCTGCTATGAGATCAGGACTCAAAATTAGCAGGAAGACCTAGACTTATAGGTCGGGCATGTCCCCTTACAGGCGGATTCTTGTCGAAAAACAAAAAATAATCAAACAATACCTCAATATGGCCAAAAATAATTCGCCGGCCCAACGGGCCAGAGGCGTGCTGAGATCTCCGGTAACTGCTTTACAATGTTTCTACTTCGCGCGCGGGGGGCGGCCCCTGGGGGTCCCTGGAGGAAAAGTACCCCGGCAAGGTCGGATCAGAGATGGTTTTCCGTCTGGGCGCCGCCCTCGAGACCCTCCAGAGAGCCCCGAGAAGGGTCAAGAGGCCTCCAAGAGGCCCCCAAGATGATACAAGAGGGCTAGAAGATGCCACAAGATCGCTCCAAGACGCCCAAGATGGCCCCCAGACGCCCCAAGAGGCCTCCAAGAGCACTCTCAAGAGGGCCTCAAGATGCACAAATCATTGCTTCTCCTTAGGTTTTGGACAGATTTTGGTGTTTCCACCTTTTCGGCTTCCCGACGCCCCAAGACGGCCCAAGAGGCCCCCAAGACGGCCCAAGAGGGCCCCTAGAGCGCCCCAAGAGCGGCCCCAGAGGGGGAGCACGAAACAACATTTCGAGCCCTCGGTCCTGAGAGGCCTCCAGGAAGCCCCAAGAGGCCCCTAAGAGGCCTCAAGAGGCCCCCAAGAGCCCTCAGGAGGCCCCCAAGAGGCTCTAAGAGGCCCCAACGAAGCCTCTTGGAGGCCCTCCCCCACGGGCCGGCGGAATGAGCGAAGCGATTCAATAAAACAGATCGTCCCGAGACTTTTTTGTCAATTTGTCAGTATTCTTTTACAAGGATGGGCCCGACGTGAAACCTAGACCTCCGACGTTGTGATGTTCCAACGCCAGCGTTCTTCATCAATTTCGGCCTCTGGAGGCCTTGCTTGAGCCATCTGGCCTTGGAGGAAGTCTTCGGAGGTTTGGTGGCGGTGGATTGCGTTCGCTCTCCCCTCGGGGCCTCCGAAATGGGGCCAGAGTGAACGGGGCCCAAGATGGCCCCGCCCCGCCTATGCATCGACTATGCATCGATGGTGCCCGCATGGAGAAGATCGGGCTCGAGATCGCGCCGCATCGGCTGACTGTCTGATGCCAGCCCCGGGTTTCGAAGGTCTGCGTGGATCAGGGTCGGCGCTGAACCCCCCTGGCAGCGCATCTGGCGGCGCCCCTGGCGTGCTCTGCTCGCAAGGGAGCGGTGGGCCCAGGCCCGACCGGCGAACACTGCGCGGACCTCCGCCAGCTTGCGTTTGTGCAGCTTTTCCCAACCATCATGTGGTGTTGGCTCCTAATTCTGAAAAGACAGCGCCCCGGGCTCCTCCTCACTCCCTCCTCACTCCCTCCTCCTCCTCCTCCTCCTCCTCCTCCTCCTCCTCCTCCTCCTCCTCCTCCTCCTCCTCCTCCTCCCCTCCCTGCCCCTGCCCTCCGCACGACCATTCCGGCACACCCCTCACGCGTTGCGTGGCCCCATAGGGAGCTCCACCTGAGGCCCCAATGGCGACGTTCGCATGCGCCCCCCCGCCCATTGCGGCATAGTCCGCACACGTTTTGTGGCCAAATAGGGTGCTCCACCTGAGGCCTCAGTGGCGACGTTCGCATGCGTCCACTCCCCCGCCCCTTTCGGTACACCCCTCACTTGTTTCGTGGTCCCATAGGGAGCTCCACCTGAGGCCCCAGTGGCGACGTTCGCATGCGTCTCCCCTCCGTACATTGCGGCACAGTCCTCACACATTTCGTGGCCCCATAGGGTGCTCCACCTGAGGCCCCAGTGGCGACGTTCGCATGCTTCCCCACCGCCTATTCGGTACGACCCTCACGCGTTTCGTGGCCACGTTCGAGGGAGCTCCACCTGATGCTCCAGTGGCGACATTCGCATGCGTCTCACCTGCCCATTGCGGCACAGACCTTACACGTTTCGTGGCCCCATAGGGCACTCCACCTGAGACCCCAGTGGCGACATTCGCGTGCGTCCCCCCCGCCCATCCGGTACGACCCTCACACGTTTCGTGGCCGCGTTCTAGGGAGCTCCACCTGAGGCCCCAATGGCGACGTTGGCATGCGCCCCCACCGCCCATTTCGGCACACTCCCCATGGGGAGCTCCACCGAAACTGGTGCCACAACGCGGCACTCACAACTGCAAATAGTTGGGTCCCTCGCCAGGATCACTTGGTGTTTCAATTGGGGGGCGTGGAGCTTTGTAGGCTCCCAAGCCACCGACGTCATGATCCTCTGGAGACGCGGTCTCCAGAGATCTCGACCCTCTCGCCGTCGGGCCCGTGGAAACCGAACGCGTGGAAGATCCGGCCGTCGTATATTCTTCAGCTCAAGACGTACGGGGAGATGAGTCCTTCCCTCCCTACCCCTCCCCCGCCTCCTCTTCCCCCTTCCCTACCTCCCCCTCCCCCCTCCCACTCTCCCTCCTTGCCACAGGGCTTCTTCGCGCTTGTAAACAAAAATGCGGGGTCGGAGTCTAGCGGACCCCTGAGGGTCTCTGGAGGTCTCTGGGGAAGCCATGGGGGGGAACCCCGCGAATCACCTCCAAGCCCCGATTCTTCATGGTGACTCCTGGGCCAGGCCGAACAAATCTGCCCACAGACCTCTCGAGTTCTGACTATGATATCGAAAGGAACCCAGCCGCTGCGACGGGAATCCCTCCGAGGCACCAACGAAACCTCAAGCCTCAGTCGCCCCTTGAGGGCCTTGTTTTGCTTCACCCCCCATGTGGGCGACGTGTTGCAGCAGATTTTTGCGTGGATTTCTGTCCATGCAAAACCCCGAAACAGCGAGCGAAGAACGAAGTGAATGTCACGTGGTTTGTTTGTAGTCTTCATTCCTGGCCAGAATAAAACCGCTCGAAATTCATTTCGAAATCCGGAACCGAACTCTCCAGGACAGTCCGGGCTCATCCCATTGCGTTCCGAACGACATCCGCTCTGCGATGTTGGTGCCAATGACCATTACCACCCACCCGAAGGTCTGAACCCTCTCCTCAAGCCCGGTCTCTGTGGAGTCCCGAAACTGTGCGGTGACAGACCGTGCGGTGACCTCGAAAGCCCCCAAAACCTCACCGCACGGCCCGTCACCGCACGGTCCTGGGACCTCGGAGGCCCCCGCCGCCCGAGACGTCCTCGGACAACGACCCGAGTCCCTCTCCGAGGCCGTCTCGGGCGGCGGGGGCCTCCGAGGTCCCAGGACCGTGCGGTGACAGGCCGTGCGGTGAGGTCTCTTGGGGTGCCGAGGTCACCGCACGGCACCGTTCCGGCCTGGCGGCCCTGGGGCTCGGCCAGGGGCCGGAGGCGGAGCACATGTATTTGTTCGGAGGCCGTCCGCCGGCCCAGGATGAGGAGGCGGAGGAGGAGGAGGGGGAGGAGGGAGGAGGAGGAGGGAGGAGGAGACTGAGAAAGAGGAGGAGGAGAAGGAGGAAGAGGAGGAGGATTTCCCAAAGGCAGACGCCCCGCGGTGGCCCTCGACGCCCCTCGACGCCCCTCGACGCCCCTCGGCAGCGACGCGGCGCCTCGACGCGGTCTCGCCGCGCGGCCTCCTCGGCGAGCGGCCGCGCGGCCTCGCCGCGCAGGGCCTCGGGCGGGCGCGGGCGGCGTCCGGGCGGCGGCGGGGGAGTGCGATGGGGGGCCGAGGGGGCGGCGGGGGCCGAGGGGGAGGCGGGAGGAGGAGAGAGGGACCAGGGGGACGGGGGGGTGAGACGGAGGGGAGGGAGGGAGGGAGTGAGGGGAGGGAGGGGGGGAAGGGAGTTGGGATGAGGGCGGAGGAAACGAGGGATGGTGTTGCTGCTGATGATGATGCTGCTGATGATAACGCTGCTGTTGATGATGCTGAAGCTGCTGCTACTGCTGATGCTGATGCGGATGATGATGATGCTGATGCTGATGCTGATGATGCTGATGCGGATGATGATGGTAATGATGCTGATGACGATGACGATGACGATGACGATGACGATGACGATGACGATGACGATGATGATGATGATGATGATGATGATGATGATGATGATGATGGTGAAACTGGTGATGAAGAGGACGGTGATGATGTTGAGGATCATGATGATGATGCTGCTACTGATGATCATGCTGACGATGATGAAGCTGATGATGACGATGATGATGCTGATACTGGCGCTGATGGTGATGACGAAGCTGATGACGATGATGATGATGCTGGTGATGCTGCTGATGACGATGATGATGATCATGGTGGTGATTATGTTGGTGGTGACGTTGATGGTGTTGGTACGGTCGTTGATTATACGGATTATGAGGATTATGCTGGTGCTGATCATAATGCTGACACTGATGATGATGCTGATGCTGCTGATGATGGTGGTGGTGGTGATGCTGACAATGATGATGCTGCTGCTGATGATGGTGATGCTGATTCTGATGATGATGATGATGATGATGATGATGAGGGTTATGAGCCAAGCGTGGATCGAAGACGCTGCGAATTATAACAGAGTAAACGTTCGAACGTGGGGAGAAGGGATTGACCCATAGACTTGATCATGGATGTGCGGCCCGCTTGGAGTCAGGAGAAGCAGCGGGGCATCACATTGTGGACAGCTTCGAGGCCAGACAATCGTATTTCCAGACCCTCCTGCGTTGGCTTCCTCTCCTTGGATAGATCACTGGGGTTCCGTCTCCTTCCTTCCTTCCTTCCCGCCTCCCACCGCCTGCCTCACACCTGCCTCCTCTCTTGTCCTGCTGCGGGGGGGGGCTGGCAAAAATTGAGGGGCTACGCAGAGTTAGGTTAGACCTCGCCGTTATGATCTGCCAAACTGTCACCACTCTCGAGGGCCGCGGGGGGGGGGTCAACGCAATCGAAACCTACGCGGACGCAAGCTCGACCGCGCTGCCCCCGGTGGGCAGCGAAGCGCGAAACCGTGGCCACACTCCGGGACTGCTGAGGGGGGGGCACCGGCGGGGGCCTTCGCGGGATCAGATTCGACTCTGCTGACCCTGGGGGGCTGCGAGCTGCAGAACTGTCTCGACTTGAAAGACTGCTGGGGGGGGATGCAATGGACTTGGGGCCTACGCGGACTCAAACTGGACCTCGCCATCCCCGGAGGGCTGCGAAGTGTGAGTATGTTGCCACACTCGCGAGTTCCTCGAGGACGACACGATAGTCGGTGCCTACTTGGGTTCATACTAGACGTCTCCATCCCTGGGGGCTGCGAACTGCGAAACTGTCGCCACGTTCGAAGACTGCAAGGGTCGTTAGCACCGTCGGGGCCGACGCGGGCTCAGGTTAGACCTCGTCATCCCTATGGGGCTACGATTTGTGAAGCTGTCTCCACTTTCGGGCTGCTGTGGGGCCAGCATCGTCGGGGCGGCTGGGGGGCAACGAAATTGAAGTTGTCCCCACTTTCGAATGTTGCTTGGGGGGGGGGGGCCATCTGAGTATCGTTTATCCGATCCCCATCCCCAGCGGCGTGGCCTGGGCCCCGCCGGCCGATTTACCCCCCCAAATGGGGATACAGGCCGTCCCCTTCGGGTTTCGAGGGGTGCATCCCCAACTGGGGGGGTTGTTTTGTGGGGGTCTTGAAGGGGATGGGGATGGGGATGGGGGTCGGACAAACGATGCTGACTGAGAGGTCCAGAAGTTGGCCATGGTGCACTCCGTCTGAGTCTCAGGTGCTGATGCTGATGACGATGGTAATGCGGTTGGCGTCTTTCGCTGGTGACCTCTTTGGCAGGTCGATCCCGCGTGAGGAGCTGACCATATTCGCGAATTCGGCCCCGCGGAACCCCGACAATGTGAGTGTCCACAGTGTCCAAAGCGTTCTTTTCGTCGAACATGAGCTGCGCGACCTTGTCGAGATGTGGAAAGATCGCCGCGTTCGCGTCGAAGCAGATGATCGCTCTCATGTTTCGGATGGCCTCGGTGGAGAGCAGGATGGGCTTCGCAACGCCGAGCACGAAGATGTTGATACTGCCCAGCTTATCTCCCGTTATAACCTGAAGGGAGATAGTCGACGACGCCTGCTTTTCGCTCTCCGCTGACGTTCACGCGAATGTCTCGACCCAATATGTTCTCCAGCATCTCCGCTGCTGGCGCGGCGGGCCACCAATACTCCTCGTAGCCCCAATGTCCAGGATGAAGACGCCGTCCTCGATCAGCTCCATTGCCAAGTAGCAGGTGCGTTCGTCATCTTGGTTGACCTCCAGCGCTGGAAAGAAAATGTCTATCGTCGTCGTCGCATGCTGGCCGCGATCGCATTGCACCGCCGTTGTCGCGGATGCCCGGCTCGATGCCTCCGCGTTCGGCTCGTTGAGGCGCTGGTCGTTCTTGTCTGGGCACTGGCTCGGCCAGCGATCGCCGCCGCGCCCGAAGCACGTCCCGGAACTGGGTCTCGCTGCTCCGTCGGGGGCATGCGGGCGGGCGGAAGCCGGATGGAGTTCCTCCCGACTGGCCCCCGACTCCGCGAGCGCGTGCACCTGCGATCTGGCCCTTGTCCGACCTTCCAGGGGACTTGCCATGCACCCAGGCTCCGCGGCTGCCCCGCGGCTGCCGGCGGGCCTCGGGCCCAGACCCTCGGGCCAGAGGCCGCGTCGGAGTCTCGCTCCTGCCATCTGCTGCCGCGACTCGCCCGGCGTCCCGTTCGCGCTCTGGATGGCTGCGCGCGCCCCCGCCTCGGCCTCCTGCGCCGCCAGCGGCGCTGCTCGGGGCCCCTCGCTCTCTGGCTCCTCGCCCCGGCCCCCGCGGCTGTCGTCTTGGCCGTAGTTTGCGCCCCCCCCCCCCCCGCCCCTCATCGCCCTCTTCGCCCCGAGCGGCCTCGTCGGCGCCGCAGTCGGCCCGCTCGGCTCGATCACCGCCCCGCAGGTGATCTCGCGCCCGCGTGGTCGCCTCGATCTCTCTGAAGTGCAGCTCGTTGTGCGACGATGCGAGGGTCGCCGCTCTCTCGCGCTCGCCCAGACCGCCGCGGGACCATATCAGCTCGGATCTCTGAGGGGCGATCCCGGCCCGAGAGCTGCTCGTCATCGTCGGCTTCCTTGACGGCCGCGAGGCCCCGCGAGCCGGGGCCGCCTCCGCCGCGATCTCGCGGCTGACTGTTTCCCCCCCGTGGCAAGAAACTCCACGGCGAAGGCTGCCGCAATTCGTCGTGTGGCCGGTTCTGTTCAGTCGGCTCCTCTTCCTCTCCGGTGCCCTCCTGCCGGCTTCGTCGTCGGCTGCGTCTGTCAGCGTCGTTGTCGCTGCCAATGCCGCCGTCGGACGTCAAGGGTCGTCGCGGATAATGGCCCCGCTGTGCTCGCGCCGTCGGCTCCGCTGGGGGGCGCATCGGCGTCGGTGGAACAGCTGGAAGATGAGCTTCTCCTTGTGCGAATCTAGGCATGGGGCGTCGCATCTCCCGGCATCTCTCGTGACTCCGAAATGCCCAGGCACCCGGTGCTTCACCCTTGCGCCTTCGCAACTTGAAGAAGTACTCCCACAGGTCTTCGCCTGGGTCGGGTGCCTGCACTTCTGGCCAGCTTCCGATGCTTTCGTTGTAGCAGTCGCTGAGCATCTTCGGGCCGGTTCAGCCACCCTGGCTTGCGCCCCCCGCGCCGGCGCGGCCGGGCCTCCGAGCTTGCCTTGGAGCCGCGGTCCACGCGGGCGTCGTTTGAGCCGCCCCGCGCCCGCTGCGCAGTTTTAGGTCGGGCATTTCCTCCCGCGGGCGGATGTCGGAAGAACAATTGTTGGAATCAGAGGAATCAAGAAGAACCAAAACATCTGGAAAAATCATCCGCGTATTATTTTTCATATTCTCGAATGTTCTCCTGTAGAGGGACGCGCCCGACTCAAGCATTGTTGTGGGCCCGCGCCTCGTGCCGATCCCGCGTCGATGGGGCCCCGCCCCGCCGAGGTGTGCCATCGCTCTGGCGCTTCGTCGTCGACCTGTCGGGGCGATGCCCGCGCCGCCACCGCGCAGGACCGTTTGGCCGCTGCGCGGCGGAACTCGAGTCCGCGTCGCCTCGGAACTGGGCTCCATCATACCTTCCGCGCGCCGCGCGACGCGCTCGATCGTCGGCGCACCGTCGGCGAACGATGTGTCACTACCTCCACTCTAGAGAGAAAATGGAATGTATTTGGATACCTGTGCCCCGCGTCAGCATATCAACGGAAGGGATATGTCCTCGCCGCCTCAGAGCGAGCGACCCGCAGGCGCCCCGAAACGGTAACGGCGGCGAACGGGGGGGCGCGTGAGATAGAAGGGCAACATGCAACGCGCAATATAATGCAGGGGGAGGGGCAGCGGAGTGACGCCGCGCGCAGACTAAGGTTAGACCTCGCCATGCCTGGAGGGCTGCGAACAAGGAACGCGTCGCCGACTTCGGAGGCTGCCTGGGGGGGTGGCAGGAGAGCCGTCTTGCGCGAAGCCAACTTCGACCTCGCCGTCGCCGAGTGGGCTGCGAAGTGCGAAACAGCGGTCATTGGGCGTGGCTTAATGGGGGGGTCACAAATGGGGGGGTCAGAAAAGGTCCCCTTTCGTGCCCCTTTCGGGCCCCTCCAGAGCCCCAGGGGGCTCGTTTAGGTACCGTTTGGGTACCTTTTCGGACCACGCTCGCCCCCCCCCCTTTTATGACCCCCCCATGACGCGGCGCCCAAGGTCGCCGCGTTCGAAAGCTGCCGGGGGGGCCGCCCGGCAGTAGCGAGGCCGCGCGGCGCTGCCCACTGCGAGGTGGCGCGCCTCGCTCGGCCCCAGGCAGGCGTCGAACAGCAGCCCGGCCACTGCGAGAGGGCGCCGGGACTCCTGCCGCCCAGTCGAGGCCGGAACCGCCAGAGGCGCGGCGCCTCGCCATTCGACAGGCTAAGGATGTCATGCTTCAAAACGCCACCATCAGCGCCATCCCCGCGGTGTTGTCTACGCCGCCCAGATAAGGAGTTCACGGAGTAAGTGATTGGGATGGCGTCGCACTCCGCCACCGTCGACGAGCCCCTGCTCGACCGCCGCCCCCTGTTCGACCAGCGCCGCCGCTTCTTGAAACTCGTGGCCGCACCCCAATAGTTTGCCGCCGTGGCATCCGAGATGGCGGCGTTGCTGGAGCACCGACGGCGCTCCGCTCATGGGAAGACTGGGGCCGGGGTGAACCCTCGCCCTCTCTTCGACCAGCGTCGTAGCTCGCTGCCGCCGACGCTCGGGAGGACGCCGCTTGGTCGACCGAGAAGACCGGACCGACGAACAAAACAACCGTCCTCGATGGCCTGTCCGCGACCCGCGCGCTCACTGGGGATCCGCCGCGCGGCGCGGCGAATCCATGCGGCTGCCGACAGCGCGCGCAGCCGTCGCAAAGGATGGAGGAACCCGCGGGCGCGGGAACTACACTTGCCCGCTGGGTGCTACAGCCAAACTGTCCACGGCGAAGAGGGCGCGACGGTAACGAAATCCGCCAGATGCACCGCAAAGCCCCGAGCCTCCGCCTCGTATCGTATGATGTCCAGCCGAACCTCTAGTGACGCGACGGATTGTTTGAAACCCATCTGTCGCTCGCGTCGGGAACTTCGTCGAAGCCGTCGACGGGCACCGCGGAAACGTACATATGTTGATTGAAGTCGGGCGGTTTTCCAATCTCTATTGGAGCGCCGAAACCGACCCATGCTATTGCAATGTGTTGGTTCATGGGCCCCCGTTGTCAATCGAGTCGTCGCCGAAGTAAACCGAAGCTCCGAGCCGTCCGAAAGCGAGAAGCGTAAAGAGAAGGCGGGGAAGTTCTACATACGGGGAAACAGAGAGAGAGAGAAAGAGAGAGAGAGAGAAACAACAACTACCGGAACAGCACCCAATCATAATTTGTTTAGGGCTATGGGGCTATAGGGCTGTAGGGCTGTAGGGCCACAGGGCAATCGGTCTATACGACTATAAGGCTATAGGGCCAATAGGGCCAATAGGGCTATAGGGCTGTAGGCCTGCGGGGCGCTGGGGCTCTGGGGCTATAGGGCCATAGGGCTATAGGTCTATAGGGGGCTATAGGTATATCAAGCTATAGGACTATCGGACTCTAGGGCTACAGGGCTATAAGGCTATAAGGCTGTAAGGCTGTAGGGCTATAGGGCTATAGGGCTATGGGGCGATTGGGCTATAGGGCTATAGGGCTACAGGGCTGTACGGCTATAGGACTATAGGGCGATTGGGCTATAGGTCTATATATGTAAGGCTACGGGGCTATAGGGCTATAGGGGTGTAAGTCTATAGGGCTATAGGGCTATGGGGCTATAAGGCTATTGGGATATCGGGCTATGGGGCTATGGGGCTGTAAGGCTGTAGGGCTATGAGGCTATAGGGCTATCAAGCACCTGGGCACCCAGGCGTGCCGCGGAAATCGGTGGCAAAGCTCACCTAACCATACGAATATGCTAGGACCCCTACAGAGGCAAGCTCTGATTGGGGAAGTAAAGACAGAGAGGAATAGAGAGAGAGAGAGAGAGCGAGAGAGAGAGAGAGAGAGAGAGAGCGAGAGAGAGAGAAGAAACAAAGAGCAAACAGAAAACATATAGCGAGAGGCGAAAACGGAAACAGACGAAAAGGATCGGATGCAGGAGATGCGTGGGACCAGGGGGGGGGGCGAAGGGATGGGAACAGAGAGGAACGAAGGACAAACCAGAGCGAGAAAGAGAGAGACAGGGAGAACCAGCAACATATACCATACGTAGTACCCCGCAGTTGCAGATAAGAGTGAGGGGGCGGCGAGGACGTCGTCAGTCTGCGAGGCTTTGAAGAAGCCCGCCGCAGGCGCCTAACTTTTACAAATTATGCAGTGAGCCCGCCGCAAGCGCCGATTTCTTCGTTAAGGCAATGTGGGTGGATCGCGGGATGGGTCGCGGGATGGGTCGCGGGTGGGTCGCGGGTGGGCCGCGGGCCGGGTCGCGGGTGGGTCGCGGGGTGGGTCGCGGGTGGGTCGCGGGGTGGGTCGCGGGGTGGGTCGCAGGGTGGGTCGCGGGGTGGGTCGCGGGGTGGGTCGCGGGGTGGGTCGCGGGGTGGGTCCCGGGTGGGTCGCGGGGTGGGTCGCGGGGTGGGTCGCGGGGTGGGTCGCGGGGTGGGTCGCGGCTGAGCGTTCGGCCTCCTCACTCTGACATGGCGAATCATTTTTCGCCACCGACGCAGCAGCCTGTGAGCCTCTCCGTTTCGTTTGCCCCCGGCGTCGTGTGGACCTGCAGCACGGGCCAACGGGAGCAGCGGGGAGGCGCCAGGAGGCGCCGTCCAAGACCCCTGGCCGCCCAGGGGGGGGGGCGCCACGGTGGAGACCCTGTGTCATGGGCAGCCACGGTCGTTTATGGATGCGAGATGGCTGCATACAAATCAGGTTAACGCCGAGCCAGAGTGGCCCGTTGACGCCTGCTATGAACTTAAAGCACACAAGCGTAGGGAACCTGAATGACACCTACGCCAGAACGCCAGAGGATGAGGGAGGAGGACGGGGATGGAGGAGGAAGGAAGGAGGAGCCTTTTGACTGGGGTGTAGCCAACAAATGCAGTGCCAGCGCGTGGCTTCAGCGGCAGCTCGGGGCTTCGCAGAGCGAAATCAATATCCGCGGCACCGTTGCTACGCGTCGTGCTCCAAGCAGGAGGAGGGAGTAGGAGGGGGGGAGGAGGGAGGAGGGGGGGGGAGGATGATGCTGATGCGGATGCGGATGCTGATGCTGAGGATAATGATAATGACGATGGTGATGATCATGCTGATGATGATGATGATGCTGATGATGATGATGCTGATGCTGCTGATGATGATGATGATGATGATGGTGATAGTGCTGATGCTGATGCTGATGCAGATGCTGCTGCTGTTGATGATGATGATGCGCCCCGCGGAGGCGGAATGCCCCAAGTAATCTTAAAATACTCAATGCCAAACTATTCCTGATCTGTCTTTACAACATAGGCTGCGCAACATACCGCCAACAAAATTCAAATTATTTTGGGATCCCGTGTCCAGCCTGGATTAAACCAGGAAGTCCATCCGGACTGGTCCCAGCGGTGGACATTGCCACGCCCTCGTCTGGAGAAATGATTAGAAGACCTGCCGGACGCCGAGAACCAGAACCAGAGGAGGAGGAGGAGGAAAAGGAGGAGGGGGAGGAGGAAGGAGGATGGGGGTGGGAGAGGAGGGGGAGGAGGGGGGATGAGGAGGGAAGGAAGAGGAGAGGGGGAGGAGGAGGGAGGGTTGTTGGAGGAGAGAGTAGGGGGGAGGAGGAGGAGGAGGAGGCGAAGCTGGAGAATGCGGAAAAGCCCGGTGCTCGCCTGTCTGCGTGGCGAGGACAGCGCCGCGCCGTCGTCCGCGGGGGGCAGGGTGAGGTAGAGGCCCGTGGCGGAGAGCAGGAGCACGGAGACCAGCAGCCTGGGCAGGAGGATCGGGGAAGAACGCCCCGAGACGGAGCCAGGACGAAGACACATTCGGGTGAGGGTCGCTCGAGAATCTTGGAAATCTGGCGGCTCTGGAATATATATATATATATATATATATGTATATATATATATATATATAAATTTATGGGGCGCCGCGGCGCTCGGACGTTTCGGAACGCTCGGAGAACCTCCGGAAAGCTTTGGAACGGATGTGTCCTCATCCTAACGCCGTCCGAAAGAAGAAAACCCTGAGACCCTGGAGTCGCATTGTGGTGTTCCGTGGTGTGTGTGTGTGTGAGTGCGTGTCGATTGCGTTGTCTGCTTGTCTCGGGCGACATCGCGGCCCATGTTCGCAGTGCTTGCTGCAAGGATTTCTGTCCTGCGGTTGTCGCTCACCTGTGGCGCGCTGGCTGCCGCCTGCCTCGCCTCAGCCATAGTCGCTTGCCAACGGGGTGAGTGTGAGGGTTTGTCATGGGGGTCGATGTTTGGAGGTTCGGGAGATATTGCAAGGGGTCCGAAAAGTTCGGCAGCGGAAAGATGGATGGGGAGGAAGCCGAATGGGGAGGGAGCAAGGGGGTGGAGGCTTTCCAAAGGTTTCTTTCGACGTCTATGCAAGATTCGGAATCCATAGCGATCTTTACGTGACGCTGGTTTGTTCTCGGAATTCGCTAGGCGCTCTCGGGTATTCCTGGGCGAAGGCGAACGAGGATGTACGGAAATAGTGTGACAACGCCGAAGCAACACGACTGAATCACAAATGGGCCTCGAAGTCGCCCCTAGGACATGTTTCCACTACGTTGACTTTCAATGTTGATCCTGTGCGGTAATTCACCCTTCATGTGAAATCGCCCTGCCAGAATCAAGCCGGTATCGCCTCTTTCTGTCATCCGTGTCACACAGTACCATTCGGAACGTGCGCGTTGACATAGCAAGGATGCGCGTGTGTCACCACCAAATCCGCCGACCCCCGCTTGCCAGGGGTGGTGTAATGGATTTCTACAAACGAACTGACAAACTCCACGCCCTTGCACGCATCCCGTCCGCCCACCCGCAACTTGGTTTGCAAAACCGATGCGGCGGCGATTGCGGTGAGTGCTTGGCGTTGGCTGGTGCATCAGCGGCCGCGCTAGCCCGCGCATGCTCGCGCGCGCAGCGGCCAGCTAGTTTGGCGAGACCGACGCGGCCGCGCTGGCGCGGACCGCTGGGCACTTCCCAGCGGGCACGTCAGTGCGAGTCGGTGATCTACTTGGGCGGTCGCGGCATCGTGGCGAGTCCGACGACGGCGGGCGCGATGCTGAGATTAGCGCTGATGGTGACGAGGCGATGACGACGGCACCGCCAATGACGGCGTCGATGTTGATCGCGCCCGCCGGTAGCGATGACGATGTCCTCGCGTCGGCGATGCAGGTTTTTGAAGGAGTTCGACATGCGCGCGAGGCCGACGCGCGCGAGTGATCCGCGTGGTATTCTTGGACACGGTGCGTGCCTCCCAGCACGCGCGCCAGGGCGTTCGAACGAGTTCGACATGCGGCGCGAGCGGCCCGTTTGGAAAAGCTATGGTTTCCTGGAGAATCCGCAGGAACGCAAGTGCAGGCTTTCTTTTGAAAACGGATATTGCCACACCATGTGTGTTTCATATGTTTTCGGGGCATTCGTTTTTCAATCCCTTGCAACACTTGAGGTGTTTCAAAGATTCCGTTCCGTTTTTTCCCAAAGGATTCTTGCGACAACGCGAGCGCGCAAGGGCATTCCAGCGATTTCGGCATGCGCGCGCGAAAGGCCCGCTTGGCATAATTAAATGAACAAATTGTAAAAATGATGGTTCTCTCAAACATTCCGCAAGAGCGCGGGCGCAGTTTTTTTGTTGAAACCATGTGTTGCGCAACCATGTGTTTTCGTGTCTTGTGATCTCGGAATCCTTACGACACCTTAGATTTTGATGAAAATGTGGCATGCGCGCGCGACGAAGCGCGCGTGCACACTTCGACATATTTTTCTGCAAGGGATTATTGAACACATGGGTTTTGATAAACAAATGCGCGCGCGTAGTTTTTTCAGATGATGGCGGGGAGGAGTCGGTACCATTTGGCTGGGATGGTATGAATTCATATGTAAAGTGGGCAACCGGGCCATAATCATATGCAACTCAAATATCGCGAGAGGGGATCGCTAACTCTGTCCTCGGGAAGGGGGGGGTAAAATCCATAACTCCTGTAGAGAGGAGAACGTCTATGTGGTGTGGTGGAAAGCTACATCAGGACAAGATAACCCCGCGACGTGCCCGCAACGAGGCGGCGACGGGCGGCGACGGGGCGAGAACAAGCCGGCCGGGGCGGCACATGAGCCCAGTTCCTTCCAGGACAAGTAAAAACACCCTACATGTAAACGCTGTTTGGGGACAGCTCACTTCAACATGAGGGGTGTTCAAACACCTCTGAACACGCACGGGCGCACACACAGGTACTTCATACATACACAATATCAACATTAAAACACCCACCCACACACCCAACGACCCCTACCCCCACACCCACAGCCACAGCCTCAGACACACCCCAACAGTCAACCCCCCACCCCCGCACCCACCCCTACCCCCACACCCCCACACCCCCACACCCCCACACGCCCACACCCCCACACCCCCACCGCCCCCCCCCCCACATTCCGACACCCCGACACCCCCACGCACCACCCCACACCACACCCACACACCTTCACACCCCCACCCCCCCACCCCCCCACACCCCAACACCCCCACAACCACCCACACCGCACACCCCACCCACCCACACCCGAACCGCGACACATCCCCCTCCCCCGCCCTCACCCGCACACCCCCAAATCCACACACCCACACAGACACACACCCGCACCCCCACCCCCCACCCCCCATCCCCCCACCCACCCATCCCCCCACCCCCCTACCCCCACACCCACACACCCCCACACACACCCCCACGCACACACACACACACACACACACCCACACCCCCACACCCCCACACGTCCACGCGCCCACACGTCCACACGTCCACACGTCCACATGTTCACACATCCACGCGCCCACACGTCCACATTACCACACCACCACACCCACACCCACGCCCACATCCACGCCTACACCCACACCCACACCCACACCCAAATCCACACCCACATCCACACCCCTGTCACACCCCCATGCATCCACACCCCCACACCCTCACTCCTCCACACACCCACACCCTACATTTCGAAGCCCTACGGACAAAAACATACAAACGCTTCTCTAACAAAACAACACGGGTTCTTGCATTTCCGCGAGCGCACTTCCTCACCATCGCCAACACCTGCGCCGCCACATCACCGCCGATGCAATCACCGCCAACCGCAAACATTGCCACCATCACCACTCAATCAATTTCACCACCGACACTTGGATCCCATGTTCATCATCGACGTCACGGGCATCTGCGCCGTCATTGGCATTGTCGTCATCTGCATCATTGCAACCGCCATCGCTCGTATCATCGTAGTTGCCGTCGTTGCCGGCGTCATCACGACACGGCGCCCAACCGAATTACCAACCCGCACTACCCGTAAACGCCATCACGGCCGCATCGGTTGCCAAACCAGCTGGCCACTCTGCGCGCGAGCTTGCGGTCGCTAGCGCAGCCGCAAAGATGCACCAACCATTGCCGACAAGTCACCGCAATCGCGGCAACATCGTTTTTTTTCTCAAAACAAGTTGCGGGACGGAGGGTGGGATGGTTGCGCGAACAGTGGGCTTGACAACCCATTAAAGAGCATCAATGACGTTCTTGCAGCCCGTTGGTTGCACCACATATTGCATCGTGTAAATATACTGCACAACGTAGGTGGCATTCCATCAACTGCACAGCATGGAAATCAGATCGGTAATGCAAGAACGTTCTGCTTAAGGCCCACGCCCTGGCAACCATATACCCATACAGCTATATCGTCAAATCAGTGAGTCAAGAATTTCGGCGTGAGACCATCGTCAATCGAAAGCAGACCACATGCCCCAGACCTAGTGTATCACCGGGGCGGCGGTCTTAACCAAACTACATACTCATCCACATACTCATGTCTCGCCCTCCGACTCAACCACCAAGTGCAACACAACCTAGTTTGCGCGCGCGCTCAGCGACTCACTCCAAAACCTAGCTCAAATATATGCTACGCCCGCACAAGTCCTCCGCCTTCTCTCGCTTCTGAACGAAAGCCGCTCCTCAACCGCCCCTGCTCTCAAATATATACCTGCCTGCGTCCTCACAGCCCTTGTGCACACGGAATGCCCTGACTCGTAAAAAAGAATGGACTCATGCACTTCATGCGCGGCGAGTGTCAACGGACGCCACCTCGTGACCAATACCATTCTAGCCTATGCAACTCTGTTTTAGAGCATGGGGAAACATGGCCGCACACATACAAAATCCACATCGAATTATAAACATCGATTACAACAAGCTGCCTTGCCGGAGATCCGTGTACATATCGCCTGAAGCAGGGAATTTACATAAACACAGGTGAATGTGTAGAACCCTCCCAAACCAGCTCGAATCGACAAACCATTCATTCTTATCAACGTGCGTACCCACCGTGTCATCATGGTACAATGTAGACGACCTCCACCTCATTGACGGGACCAATACCCAAAGTATGACAAGTGCACGCACACCAACACGTTGAGCTTGTGTGCAGTGGAAGAGACGTATATGTTGGGACACATCTAACACGTGATGCACACGACACGGCCTTATTTCGAGATTAATCACATGCTGTTCGCGACAGCCTATCCCACACTCGTTTCGCAAGTCGTCCAACCTGGGAACCAACCTTCCCGAATTACCATTCGCCACTAGACCATTCGAAGCTCGACTGCTTCCATGATGGAAGATCCACTGGGTCGCTACCCGTCGATCGTCGTCTGTGCCCTTCCCTACGTACAGATGCATGGCCACACTGCGAAATGAGCCACCGTGCCCCTTGGCACGTTGCGGCGCTGTAGGATGCCAATGGCTGCCCGGTAGGGCTGCCGCTGCCTCCTAAGGAGCCCACCCTCTGGTGTCCGTTCCATGGGAGCCTGCGTGGCCCCCGGCGCTGTCAGATTTGGGCCTGATTTGGACCGGATTTGGAACAAACTTGGACCAGACTTGGAGTGGATTCGCGGGACTAGAAGAACGAGGAGGAAGCGGGGGAACAGGAGGGGAGAGGAGGAGCAGAAGGACGGGCCACACGCGGCCCCTGCGCGGTCCACATGCAGGAAGCGCCGATTCCAGTGTCGCCGCCCAGGGCTCCCAGGAACAGACACCGAGCCACCCCGGCACCAGCGCGGTGCTGCGCGCAGCCCCCCGCACGCCGAGGCCACGGCCCCTCGTGCGGAACCTGTGGACACCCGCGCACGCCGAGGCCACGGCCCCTCGCGGAAGCGCTGGGCCCGCGCGTCCGGAGCTCCCAGGACGGCAAGGGGCGGGCCACCGGAACGGTGCAGAGCAGACTGCGCGCCAGTGGGCGCGTGGGCAGAGGCATGCGTCCAGCAGAGCTCGGCGCGGGGTCGAGGAGAATGCCGCGAGCAGCCGGATCAATCACAAGAGGAGACGGAGGAGGCGGAGGAGGAGGAGGAGGAGGAGGAGGAGGATGAGGATGAGGATGAGGATGAGGATGAGGATGATGATGATGATGAGGAGGAGGAGGAGGAGGAGGAGGAGGAGGAAGGAGAGGAGGAGGAGGAGGAAGAGGAGGAGGAGTAGGAGGTGGAGGAGGAGGAAGAGAAGGAGGAGGAGGAGGAGGAAGGGGAAGACGCAAGGACACAAATGGCCTAAGATGCCTCCAAGACGGCCCACGCTGGCCCCAGACGGTCCGAAGTGGCCTCAATGCGGCCCAAGTGACCCTCACGACGGCCCAAGAGGGCGACCGGAGACCCCAGCAGGGCCCGAAGAAGCCAACATCGTTGATCCCCGAATGGTTTTCAAACATTTGGGTGGCTTCACCGTTTCGGATACCGTTGTGTTGCCCTTGGCCCTCAGCGCACAAGTACAACTTCTCACTGGAAGCCGACTGCAGTGGCCCGGCGTGTAGCTAAGACCTAGGCTCTTCTTAAAGCCAGCGTTCATGCCCACGCACCGCTTAGTGTATGGTCTGTCAGTCAGTTCAGCTCCAAAAGCCCTCAAAACTCCAAGATGGATCCAACATGTCCAAGGGGGCCCCAACATGGCCCAATACCCCCGGAGACGGCCTCAAGACAACCCCAAAAAACCCGAGCCGACCGAGGGCGGCCTACAAAAAGCTCCGAGCTGACCCAAGAGGGCCTCCGGAGGGACCCAGGACCGCCTTAGAGGGCCTCTCGGCGGCCCAAGACGGCCCCACGATGGGCGCTAGAACCCACCCCGACGGCCTAAAGGGCCCCACGACGGCCTGAGAGAGCTCCAAGACGGCCAAAGAGGATCCTCAGACGGCACGAAGTGGTCCAAGGGAACCCCAAGACTGTCCCACAGGAACTCAAGAAGAGGCGGACGAACGAACGTGAGGAAGACGACGAAGACCCAAAAACAACCGACGCGACGCAGACATATGTATCACATGTTACGGCTCTCCCCAATGGCTCTGCAATTTGCTCGCGTGCGCTCCCCGGAAACTGTCTCCCCAAAGTGCTGGGCTGGCATGGCAGCAGAACTTGCCGCATGCAGCTGGACAGGTGTAACCTTTTCGGTTCCCCATGATGTCGGGGAGTGACGCAACTGCCATCCAGGAGAGCGGATGGCTTTCTCCGCGCCTGTCGCCATCGATCCCGAGCGGCAGCCACTCCCGGAGCAAGCGACCACTCGCTCCCTGACCGACCCAAACGGCTCTGCCACCTCCGCGGCCGCAGCATCGTCGAGACTCCTGGCCCCCCCTCGGCTGGCATCGCCTTGAGCACCTGATGCGCTGCCCAGGCTGCCCCAGGAAAAGCATCTTCGGCGAAGACATTCCGCTCCTGACTGCGTCGCTGCGCATCATCCTTGCGCCGGACTCTCAGAATAGCCTCCAGAGCATCCACAAACCATGCGCCCTCGGGGCCACGCACGGGCAAGGCGTCCGCCAAGGGGCGCGCCTGGGCGCGGGTGGAACTGCAAATCCAAAACTTGATTGAAACCACCATAGGCTAAAACCTTTGCTTCGGGTCACCCTTACAAGCTTAACCATAAATGAATGTTCAACGTGCTGTTACGTCGCCAATTTTGCATCTCCGCCCCGTGCTTGGAGACCTGTCTAGAGAATCGATATGTTCGGTCGACCAGCAACACACACACACAAACACACACAGACACACAGAGACACACACAGACACACAGAGACACACACAGACACACAGAGACACACAGAGACACACAGAGACACACAGAGACACACAGAGACACACAGAGACACACAGAGACACACAGAGACACACAGAGACACACAGAGAGACACACAGAGACACACAGAGACACACAGAGACACACAGAGACACACAGAGACACACAGAGACACACAGAGACACACAGAGACACACAGACACAGAGACACACAGAGACACACAGAGACACACAGAGACACACAGAGACACACAGAGACACACAGAGACACACAGAGACACACAGAGACACACAGAGACACACAGAGACACACAGAGACACAAAGAGACACACAGAGACACACAGAGACACACAGAGACACACAGAGACACACAGAGACACACAGAGACACACAGAGACACACAGAGACACACAGAGACACACAGAGACACACAGAGACACACAGAGACACACAGAGACACACAGAGACACACAGAGACCACACAGAGACACACAGAGACACACAGAGACACACAGAGACACACAGAGACACACAGAGACACACAGAGACACACAGAGACACACAGAGACGCACAGAGACGCACAGAGACGCACAGAGACACACAGAGACACACAGAGACACACAGGGACACACAGGGACACACAGAGACACACAGAGACACACAGAGACACACAGAGACACACAGAGACACACAGAGACACACAGAGACACACAGAGACACACAGAGACACACAGAGACACACAGAGACACACAGAGACACACAGAGACACACAGAGAAACACAGAGACACACAGAGACACACAGAGACACACAGAGA